>JAVCKT010001812.1:325-20581 GCA_032273925.1 Rhynchotus rufescens
CAACAAAACAAAACAAAAGCATTTCAAAAAAATAAACCAGTGAAAACGGTTACTATATTGCGTGAAGCTAACAGATTTAGGACAAAATTAACAGCTCCCATTTGTACCTCTGTTTTGCTTCCTGTTGTGATGGATCACCAGAAGGATCCTAAAGGGCAGGAACAGGATAAATTGTTATCATCGTTTAGAAACAGGCCGTAGGTTTAAATATTCTAGCGGAGATTAACATAAACCTGCCTGACCGTGGACCATTTATGGTTATGACTGTTTTGAGAAATAAAAGCTGTCCGCCATGGCAAATAAAGACGTGACCCGCACGGCGGCTCTGGCTTTGGACACCAGGTGAGGCCCAGGGCTGCTGCCCTCCTCATCCGGGCCTGGACATGTGAGTTCATCCCCTTAAACCTCCCGGATAGCGCCAGGGACTGCAACCCTAAGGTGGGGGGGCAACACACGCAACTCAACACAGCACTTGATGTTTATTTATATACAATAAAACACGACCCTAACAATAGGTGAAGGGATGAAAAGGAGCGAGGTGACTATCACACTGCGGGGGAAGCGGGCACGGGGCGGCCGGGCCGGGCCGGGGCGGACACGGCGCCAGCAGCAAGGGCGGGAGGCGGCGGGCGCGTCTGCCGGGCCGGGCCCGAACCTGGGCGCGACGGCGGCGTCTGGAACGCGCTGCGCCCGGCAACCGCTGTGACGAGGCCGGCCCGGAGAGAATAAAAGGCCGGCCGCTCCGCGCGGTGCGGCAGAGCGACGGCGACCTCCCCACGGCGCGGAGCGGAGAGGAAGGGAGCGGAGCGGAGCGGAGCGGAGCGGAGCCTGCCCAGGCCGGGCCTTACCCCGTGCTTGGCCTGCAGCTCGGCCAGGCGCTGCTGCCGCAGCGCCTCCAGCTCCTCGTCCGCCATGGCGACGGGCGGCGCCCCACGCGCCTGCGCCGCAACCGCCCACAGGCGGCACTAGTCGAGCGCCGAGGAGGGAGGGCGCATCGAGCCACGGGGCGTGAGTAGGGGAGGGGCCGAGCTGCGCCCCGCCGCCCCGCGGAGCGTCACCGCGCGCGGCGGCGCCTCCTGCCGGGGAGCCGGGGTGGCCGCGCGGCGCTGCGGCTGCGTGCGCGTCACCGCGCGGGACCGCGGGACACCCAGCGCGGCGTCACCCCGTGTCACCCAGCCCCGTGTCACCCCGTGTCACCCAGCCTGACGTCACCCCGTGTCACCCAGCCCCGTGTCACCCCGTGTCACCCAGCCTCACATCACCACGTGTCACCCAGCCCCGTGTCACCCCGTGTCACCAAGCCCCACGTCATCCCGTGTCACTCAGCCCTGTGTGACCCCATGTCACCCAGCCTCACGTGTTGCCACACAACACCCAGCCCCACGTCACCCCACGTCACCCAGCCCTGTGTCACCACATGTCACCCAGCCTCACGTTTTGCCACGCAACACCCAGCCTCACGTCACCACGTGTCACCCAGCCCTGTGTCACCACGTGTCACCCAGCCTCACATCACATGTCACCCAGCCCTGTGTCACCCAGCCTCACGTCACCCCACGCCACCCAGCGCTGTGTCACCCCGTGTCACCCAGCCTCACGTCACCACGTGTCACCCAGCCTCCCCTCACATTACCACGCAACACAATGCATCAACACGCATCACATGGCCTCCTGTGTCACCATGCATCGCCATGTCACCTAGGCTCCCCTCACGTTGCCACGTGTCACCCAGCCTCCCATTGCATCGCCATGCGCCACCACACATAGCCACGTGTCACCTGCCATTGCGTCACCCCTGTCACTCAGCCTCACGTCACCCCGCGCCACCCAGCCCTGTGTCACCCCGTGTCACCCAGCCGCACGTCACCCCGTGTCACCCAGTCTCACGTCACCACGTGTCACCCAGCCCTGTGTCACACCGTGTCACCCAGCCCTGTGGCACCCTGTGTCACCTAGCCCCACGTCACATGTCACCCAGCCCTGTGTCACCCAGCCTCACATCACCACGTGTCACCCAGCCCTGTGTCATCCCCATGTCACCCAGCCTCATGTCACCCCGTGTCACCCAGCCTCACATCACGTGTCACCCAGCCCTGTGTCACCCAGCCTCACGTTACCCCGTGTCACCCAGTCCTGTGTCACGCTGTGTCACCCAGCCTCACGTCACCCCGTGTCACCCAGCCCCACATTGCCCCGCGTCACCCAGCCCCACGTCACCACCCAGCCCTGTGTCACCCCGTCTCACATCACGTGTCACCCATCCTCACATCACCCCGTGTCACCCAGCCCTATGTCACCCAGCGCCACCCAGCCTCACGTCACCCTGCATCACCCAGCCCTTTGTCACCACGTGTCACCCAGCCTCACGTCACCACGTGTCACCCAGCCCTGTGTCACCACATGTCACGCAGCCTCACGTCACCACGTGTCACCCAGCCCTGTGTCACCCCGTGTCACCCAGCCTCATGTCACCACGTGTCACCCATCCTCACGTCACCACGTGTCACCCAGCCTCCCCTCACGTTGCCACACAACACCATGCATCACCACACATCACTTGGCCTCCCCTTACGTCAGCACGCGGCCTCCCCTGGTGTCACCATGTCTTGCCACGCATCACCCAGCCTCCCCTCGTGTGACCATGTGTCACCCAGCCTCCCCTGGCTTCACCACACTTTGCAACATTTCACCCCGCCTCCCCTCGTGTTGCTATTTATCACCACACGCCCCCCAGGGTCCCCTCACGCCACCATGTGTTGCCATGTGTCACCCAGCATCCCCTCGTGTTGCCACGCATCACCCAGCCTCCCCTTGCGTCACTACACGTCGCCATACGTCACCCTGCCTTCCCTCGCGTCACCATGTGTCACCTAGCATCACCTAGCGGCCCCTCGCATTACTAGGTGTTGCCACACTCCACCCAGCCTCCCCTTGCATCACTACATGTCGCCACGTGTCACCCAGCCTCCCCTTGCATCACCATGAGCCACCACACATCACCACGCATCACTTGGCCTCCCCTTGTGTCACCATGCATCGCCATGTCACCCAGGCTCCCCTCATGTTGCCACGTGTCACCCAGCCTCCCATTGCATCGCCATGCGCCACCACACATAGCCACGTGTCACTTAGCCTGCCCTTGCGTCACCACGTGTCACCTAACATCCCCTCGTATCACTGTGTCACCACGCATCACCTAGCCTCCCCTCACATCACCATGTGTCACCACGCATCACCTAGACTCTCCTCACGTTGCTATGCATCCCTTAGCCTCCCCTCGTGTTGCTATAATCCCCATATATCACCCAGTGTCACCATGTGTCACCGCACCGCCTCCCCTCACGTTGTTACGCATCGCCATGCACCACCACGCGTCACCACACCTCCCCTTGTCACCTAGACTCCTCTTGTCACCATGCATTACCATGCCTCCTCTTGTGTTATCTAGATGATTCCTGCATTACCACATATCCCGTGTCACCTAGCCTCCCCTCACGTTGCCACACGGCATTCTCTCCCTGTGTCACCACATGCCACCTCTTGCTCCCCCTGCATCACCATGTCACCTACCCTCCGCATCGTTCAGTATCCTCCCTCACGTTACCACACATCACCTCCCCTCATGTCACTAAGCATTTATCTGCCTTGTGTCACTTCCTGTCTTCAATTGCCATGCATCCCTAAACCACCCCATGCGTTGCCACCCATTGTCACCAAGCCCATTGTCCCATCGTGCCACTAAGTCTCGCTACACCTCACCTCACCACAACGCGCCACCCCTCACGACACCTCGCATAGTCGCACCTCACCTCGCCTCACCTGACGATGCCTCCCCAAGAGACACCATGCCACGCCTCGTGACACCTCGCAGAGCCGCACCAAGCTTCACCACGCCACTCAAGACGTCTCGCCGAGCCTCCTGGAGCCTCGCCTCACCTCGCCTCGCCACACCTCGCCTCGCCACACCACGCCTCGTGACGCCTCGCCAAGCCTCGCCACACCACGCCTCCTGACACCTCGCCAAGCCTCGCCTTGCCAAGTCTGGCCTGAATGACACCTCGCCAAGCCTCACCTCAACAACCCTAACCGTGCCACACCTTGTTAAGCCTCGCCAACACTCACCAAGCTTCCCCATGCCTTGCCTCACCACACCTAACCAAGCCTCACTGTATTTCACCACACCACACCACACCAGACCCCTCTAAGCCTCACTTCCCCACACCTCTCCAAACCTCCTCATACATTGCCACACTTTGTCAAGCCACACCATGCCTCTGTACACCTCACCACACCTAGCCAAGCCTCACCTCACCACACCTAGCCAAGCTGCATACGCCAAGCCACACACCTCACCAAGCCTTGCTACACCGTGCCAAGCAACACCTCGCCCCACACACCCCACCATGCCTAGAGATACCTCACCAAGCCTTGCTACACCGTGCCAAGCAACAACAACTCGCTCCACACACCCCACCATGCCCAGAGATGCCTCACCTTGCAAAACCTTGCCTCAGCACACCTTACCTAGCCTCTCCATGCCTCGTAACGCCAAGACTCAACCACCTCTCACATCGCCAAGCTTCACGCCTCACCATGCATTGTCATGCCTCACCATGCCTTGCTACACCTCGACGATGCCTTGGCATACCACGCCTCACAAGCCTAACACCTCGCTTCACCTCACCAAACCTCACCAAGCCTCACCACGCTTTGACTTGCCATGCCTCACCACATCTTGCCACGACTCGCTAAGCCTCACCTTGACATGCATCACCTCACCTTTCCACACCTTGCCTCACCATACCTTGCCAAACCTCACCATGCCACACATCAGTCCTTCACCACACCTTGCATTGGCACACCCTTTCATTGCCACGCCTTGCCATACTGCACCAGGCCTCACCACGCCTAGCCTCTCGAAACCTCACCATGCCTCACCACAGCACTCCTCACCTCACTGACTCTTGTCATGCCTCACCCCGACTCACCTCGCGAAGCCTCGCCATGCCTCGCCACACCATGCCAAGCCTCACCATGCCTCGCCACACCTCACCAAACACCACGCCTCACACCACCTCACCAAGCCTCACCACACCACTTCTCACCATGCCTCCACTCACCTCGCCAAGCCTCACCACACCTCACCAGCCCTTACCACATCTTTCCTACAAACCACTTGCCACACCTCATGAAGCCTCCACCTGCCAAGCCTCATGACACCACGCCTCACCTCGCCACGCCTCACACCACGCCTCACCATGCCTTGCCAATCCACACAACGCGTTGGCGTGCAACACCCCTCAACGCCTCGCCGCGCCTCGCCTCACCACACCGCCTCGCCAAGCCTCACGACGGGCTCGCCTCGCCGCGCCTTGCCCGGCTTCAGAGCGCCTCGCCGGTCCTCAGCCCACCTTGCCGAACTCTGCGCCACTAAACCTAATGCTCTCTAAACCCTAGCCTCCTTTAAATCAGATTCAAAAATACTGATTTAAAGGAGGCTTCTTTCTACTTTAATGGTAGCAGCAGAGGGAGCCCTAGGTCTACAAAACAGTATGTGTATGTTACAAAGCAGAAATCACAGTAATTGTTCTTTGCTGTGCAGTATGTTCTCAGAGATGAAGCTTTAATCTATATCGTACATCTCTGGGGCTGTAAATTCATGCTCCATTATACCACCCTGTGCTTTGATTCAGAGAAAGCTGCAGGAATCTTAATACTTCCTCTAGTTTCATAGATATGTTGCATGTTTGATTGTATATTGTTTTCACACACATTTAAAGGGTATATCTTAATAGGTTGTTTTTAAATGAGTTAATTAGCATTGAGCTGGCAGTTGATGAGTATATGTATTCTGAGAAGGTATTGTAGTTGTTAATAACCATATGAGTTTCAAGAAACAGCATCAATTTAGTCCATCAAAAAAACTGGGGGCATGAATAGCAATGTTTTAGGTTTTATCTTGCTGTCTAGCCTGTTGCCTATTTAATTTCTTGCCTGCATAAGGGCATATATCAATACCATCAATACAAAATAGACAGTTAATCTAAAAGCATGAAAGTATAGGATTTTCAGAACTCGAGTGATTCTGTAGGATCCCATTACTTCCTCTAGAACTTCAGGACTACAAAATCAAAACTGTATATATAGCAAGTACACAGTGAAAAAATGTGCATTTTGTATTGATGGTGAGGGTTTGTATTTCCCATTCTTGGCAAAGTCTTATTGTAAGCCTTATATTTCTATAAAGAAAACATAGTGATCTAGATGCAGTACATGCACAAAATTGTCAAACTATGAAATGCAGTAATACTTATTATATATTACCATTATTATATATATATATATTACCAAAATATCAATCTCTAAGAAATATTCTTTAAATGTGCTATGTGTGATATTTGAAAGTTCACCTTCTCAAATTTAGCAAATCTCCAAAGAGAGAGTATCTAGGTCAGCTCATCTGTGGCTTTCAAAGCCAGACTTGGCAGCACTTGTGGGCTCCCTGGTTTTGGAACAGTTTGCTGCACCAGACCCCTTTGCCTTAGCATCCATCCCAAGCCATGGATCCCAAGCAAAATTGAATAAATCACCTTGTCTTTGTCAAATCTGGCAGTTCAGCTGATTTAGAAATACTTGTGATTCTAAAACAGAAACGTGGAGGAATAGAAACAAGAATGAGCTAATTCTTTTTATCTTTTTACTGCATCTATATGAATAAATGAAAAAGATGGAATAAATTGTAGTAAGATTTAATGTGATATTGTATGTATGCATTGTGCTTTATGTATTGAGTGCAGAAACAACAGTCTGATTCTTGCATAACTTGCCTTACATGTCAAAATAAGGAGGAATAGAAAAAATAACCATATGAACATTTTCTAATAAAAACTTTAAAGTTTTTCAAGCTTTTTTTTTACTGAGACTTTCTAATAATGCAATTAATTCAGTAAGTAATAATGCACCAACCAGGCAAAACAGAATATTAGGCTATTATTCAGTGAGAATTTACTGTTACTATATTGGCTGATTTCAACATACATGATTCATGTTTAATGTTTGTTATGCATGTATAACTATAGTTAAAATTATGTAGAATATGTTCCTAGCACAGACTGCATAAGAAATATTATTGTTTGCATAGATTATTGTGCTTAAAATTTTTTTTCTAACCTTTTTAAGCTTGCACACAAATAAACCATGTTTATCCCCATGAAAGGGTCTTACCTCTTGAATAAATGGGTGGGTAGTTATTACACTGAGAAATACTAAAAATGTCATCAGTTTTTCAGTTTTAGAGGAAGGATTCTACTCTTAGTGTAACAGAAGGTGTTTCTTGCACTCATTAGATTGCTAGATTCTGAGAAAAAAATGTGAAGTCTGGTGAGAAAGTATAAAGAGAGAGCAAGGATTAGACAACAGCAGCTGTACTTCTGAATAATTTAAGTTAGTTTGCAAAATTACACAGGAAAAGATTATCACATACTTGCATTTGAGCAAATGGAGCTACAAATGTTGTTATAAAAAGTGACAACGTACAAAATATCTGAAGTAGCACAGGGACTGACTTGTCACTTGGGGCTAGATCCTGTGCCAACACACTTGTAGAGTCAGGAGAGGCGAAATAAATAGATGTGCAGCTGGGCAGAATCCTTCCTCAAAGTTTATTAAAAAAAAAAAAAGTGCTTGAGGGAAATGTGTGACAGATGTGTGACATATACTAGATTATATATCAGCTTGCTGGGACATTTTTTTTCCCCCCTAATTTCAAAGAACAGAGCACTGGGAACTGATGGCAGGAGACCTCCATATGGCCCTGTGAAGAGATCTGAGACATGGCCTTTGGGATGAAATAAATCACTGTTACTGGTGTTGGGAGGTGCAAGGGTCCCATTTGGATGTACTCTCTTGGATGGTCTGAGATCTTTCTGGACTAAGAAGGAAAAGAAACAGTGATAAGCATCACTATGCACTATTTACTGTTCTCCAGGGGAATAAAACTTCTTTATCACTTAGTGTCTCTGTCTTTTTGCAGTTTTCAGTAACAGCTTGATTTATAGCCCCATTTGTTTACCCCTAAAGTTTATTTAACATGCACTGCTGAAGTGAAAGAAACTAAAGTCAAACGTATATGAGTGGAATAGCACTTTATATACTGCTTAGCCACAAGCACAACTTGAATATTCAAGTTACATATTTGCTTATCTGTTCCTGAAAGATTCACCCTCATTGCTGTTCACCTGTTAGTACAGGGCTGAGACTGAAGAGAGCGAAGTAAATAAGTGTATGTGGTTTCACGATTACATGGCCAGTTGATTAGAAGATACCTGATAGGCGCAACATGTTGCTTATCAGGCTTTCTGCAGTCGTGGGTGGGAGGTCTAAGGAAAACGTCTGTTTTGTAACAAAAGTAACATAATATTACAGAATTTGAGTAATGTGACAATACATCACACTTTTTTATATTCTGTCTTTTATATTCTGTTTTGAAAAAGAACTAATTGGCATCTTTTAATGCAATATACCTGATTTGGGAGGCCAGATATTTGTTAACTTTAATGGTGAAATTTAGTTTTATTGTTTTTTGAGGGGAAGTTTATTCCCTTCCAAGCCAAAGAGGCAACACGAGTTGCAGTCAGTCTCTTCTTGTCCACCAGCTAAACTGCCCTTCACGCCCTGGAAAGCTGTGCCGAGCAGCAGCCCCGCAGGCGCCGCGGGGCGGGGGCGCGCGCCGCCTCGCCGCCCATGTGCACGGGGCAGACGGAGATCAAGGAGACCTTCAAGTACATCAACACGGTGGTCTCCTGCCTCGTCTTCGTGCTGGGCATCATCGGCAACTCCACGCTGCTGCGCATCATCTACAAGAACAAGTGCATGCGCAACGGGCCCAACATCCTCATCGCCAGCCTGGCCCTCGGCGACCTGCTCCACATCATCATCGACATCCCCATCAACGTCTACAAGGTGAGCGGGGCAGGCTCGGGCGCCTGGCGGAATCCCGCCTCCAGCCGGGAGCAGCACCCCGGGGAGGGGTGACAGGAAAACAAGACCTCCTTGTGCCCCAAATTTGGCAGCCAGGGTCCCCTATTCCTTCACCCCCCTATTCCTTCACCCGCCTATTCCTCCTCCTCGCTTCACACGCGTGGCTTCAAACTCCGGGGTTTGGTACTCGCAGCTTTGCAAAGCCGCGTTGCATGGGCCGGTTTTTGAGTCCACCTTTTCGTATCAGCAGCGGTGGCTCCCAGAAGCTGTTGGAAGCTGCTGAAGCTGCTGAGCCTTTATCCTTACAAAGGATAAAGGCAAAGGATAAAGGCAAAGGATATCCAGGGAAAGCAGTGAACTCGCAGACGCATCACGAGTGTGGCAAGCTGTTGAGCTGCATAGTTCTGATTACATGAAAATTGCTTCTGTTTGCAATTTGGGTAACTTCCCTAATTATAGATTTATCAAAGTTTGCACATGAGGCTACCAGTTTTCTGAGCAAGAGTGGAATTTATGGGGAAAAAACTACTTAGGATGAACTTGTTTGAATAACTTTGCAATTGTAAGAAATCATTAACTGAATGGAAATATTTTTTCCCTTCCATTCTCACGAAAAGGGCAAAAATAGTGTGTCAATTACACAACTGCTCATGCGACGTCAGGATTGCTCCCTGCAATCACAGGGACACAGACATGTCAAAATTAAAGATGTCAGTGATAAAAAGCAATAATATATTGCAGTCCTTATCTGGGCAGAATATCGTTAAGTATATCATCGTGAGTAGGTTGGAGCTGGAGGAATGAAAGGTCAGATTGCATGTTGATAAATATTAGACAAGCTGCAAGTCTGGCTTTTTTTACTGCGCTGCTACTGCTCGTGCCAGGAGCGGAGCATAAGCTCTCAGGTGCTAAAACTTCTACGCTGAAGTCTTCTCATCTTAACCATCACACTCATCTTAACCAAAAACCCACATTGAAATTACACTATTAATGAGTAAAGCGATCAGTGAGTAAAATATTTGCTGTTTTAAAACAGGATTTTTGAATAAGCATAAGCAGCAGCAACAACAGGAGAAAAGACCATAGATTGTATTAATTTGATTCTTTTTTCATCAAGATTGAAGCATTTGTCTGTAATTAGAGTTTTTCTTGTTAAATCTGTATCTCATTTAAGGCCACCACAGAGCTGCCTTATGTAGGATAACAAAGTAATGTCATCAAACGCAGCTATAATCAGCTAGTAGTGTTGGGAAAACATGTCAGCAAAGTCTTATTTTGTAAATCAAGCATACTGAACAGTTCTAACCTGCAATTTGAAACAACTTTAAAGTGAATGAAACAACTCTTCAAAATCACTGTCAGGTATACAACTAGTCAGCTACGCAGAAAATGGTATGAAAGAATTTGTTACAAATTATTACAGATTTCTTAAAAAAAAGTCATGGGTTCACACAACAGTTCACTAGCAAGTGTGGAATTGCCTGTGAACACTTTCCAGATTGATCCATAGCAGATAACTTGAAATTTTCACTGGGACTATAACTTTATTAGCTGTTAGATGTTATGACTGCAAGAGATATCCCTTGTGGATTTAAGTCAAGTGAATATTTAAGTAGCTGGAAAAGATAAACCAGTGCAGATTCCAGTCACCCTCAGTTGAGGGTACTTAGGGATAACCAGATATTCTTTGTATTTTGAGACAAGAAAAATGCAGGCTAATGTGTAAAAAGCTGCTTATAGTCCGTTACTATTGATAGGTTTGCATGTTGACATTCACCAAGACATTCAGCTGAAAATGGAAAATATTGCAGTCTTTCAGTAATCCGGAAACTGAATGTGAGAGGGGAATGAGATGATTTGGTGATTTCTGTTCTGTCATGCAGAACATGGAAGATCTTTTCAGCTTTTGGGGTCCTGGCAAACAGTCTGCTTTGGCTCTGACCCCAGAACTGCAGAATGTGAAGTCAAGAAAAGAGTGAAAAGTCACTCTACAGCATGAAATATTATGGCAGTGTAAGTCCTGTGCCAAATTATTACTAGTTATGTAGGATAGGAGGCTGCTTTTATGTCTGGATCAACTGTTTCACAAAGATGTGCTAAATTTGGGTGTCTTCATTAATTCAAGACATACAAAGCAGCAAACAGCAGTTGTGAGTGTGAGCAGAAGGGCACAGTAGGAAATAATAATATATTGCAGTGGTGAGTGAGCTCTCTGTGTCCTTCCCTGCGCGCGCGGTGCGTGGAAGGCTTGAAGCAGGGCAGCTTGTTTGCCAGGCTGGGCAGCCTGCGGGTGGGGGGGCTTTGTGCTCAGGTTCACAAAGTGAGGAAAAGGTGGCAGTTCTCATGTGCAAGATGTCAAAACAACGTTGAGACTGAAAATGCCAAACTTAATGTTGCACAACATAAGCGCTGCCTCCCACGCATATATCTATAATGATATAGGAGCACATATTTTATCGAACTATGTCATTTCTCAATATTATAATACCTTGCCTTCTCATTTAAAACGTAAGCACCTCTCTCTGAGTGTTTACTGGCTTGTTAAATCCGATATGTTTCATTGTTCCCCAAGGCTCTTAACAGCAGAGACGCTTTGGGCCAGGTCATAGTTTTGCTTCAAATGTTCACACAGAGAAATAAATGTGGGGGATCAGGGCACACTCTACACATGCTCGTGTGGCTTTCTAAACTCTGGCCATTATGACACAAATGAGCAAGGGAGAATTTGTACCAGAAAAACTGTCACAGATTCCTTATCTCAGTGCAAGATGTAGGAGTAGAGAGAAAAAGAAATTTCCAGGAATGATCAAAATCCCATCGTTGGCCAAGCGAATGATCAAAGGCCAAAGTCAGCTTTGTAGAAAATTTCTTTTTCCATAAGGTATTTTAGGGATTACATTAAAAATATATAGCTAAAGAACATTATATAGCATTGCCAAAAACTGAAAAGATCAGATCAGGGACTGTATGTCCTGTACAACTTCAATATGACCACCTTCTTAATTCAACTGTGTGCTAAAAAATGCAGAGTTTCCTTGGACATGTCTGCCTGACAATCTTAGATATTCTGGTGATACAAGAACCTATAGAGCATCAATCCGCCTACATGATGAAGTTCATCTCTGCCTCTAGTCCATCTTGTGTTAAAGAACTGGGAGAAATGAAGAGAGTTGCTTTTCTTTCAGTGCATGAGCCATTTTTTTGAGCTCAAGTTCATCTCTAGGCAGAAATCAAGCATTGAGAATTTCTTACTCAAACTTTAAGCTATGACCATATTAAGTTACAAGTTTGGTTTGCTTAGCATCCCTGTATGGTCATCAAACACAGATGGGAACTTAGCAGAGGGTGCTGCAGCCTATCTAAGATCCGTATCTTCTGCTGGAGAAACCTGCCTGTCTCCATAGGCTCTAGAGAGGACAGGGACACGTTGTTCTCTAGCTAGGTGGCAAGATGTTAGGTGGCTGTGGTCCAGGTTTGGGTTGGCAGAAATGTCTGTGTGTTGTTTGCGGTGCTTGATACGCTGATTTCTTGATGGATCTCCAAAGTGAAATACATTAGGCTCTATCGCATAAATTTGTAAATTTTAGTTTTTGTTGTTGTTGTTGTTATGTACATTTTTTCATGCAAAAGAACTATGTGGAAGTTTTCAAAACCAGGTTTCAGCTGCTGTTTTTTTTGCTTCCGCACTGTGCTTATACTTAACCAATCTTACAGCAACGCAGTTTACTTCATAGTTACTTTTGCCCCGGTCCTTGCAGTGGAGCTCTTAGATTGCAGAAACTTGGTGCTTTGACAAGACATTGTGGGGTTTCTGTCGTTTTCAAGATCTTTGCATGATATTGCTTTAGCTTGATTCAGTGTTTAAGAAAATGGAGTTAATGAGCAGAAGCTACTAATAAAAGAACAGAAAATGGAACTAATTGTTTGCCTCCTATTAAGATTTGTAGTGTTTATGAGGCAGACTCAGTAAAACATTCTTAGCTTAATTAGGGAAATGGAAATGTGTTTTCTTGCCTAGAAAGACACTTCCTGCACTGACATAAGAATAAATCCTAATTACTGTTAAGTAGTAACGAGTTTCTTAATGTTGTCTGACTCATCTTTGATCATAAACTTTATTTTCTGAGCAGACTAACATTTAGGAAAATACTTGCTCTTATGAAATGCTCAAAATGCTTCATGTGCATGAGTCTGCGTGATCTCTGTCTTCCCAATGCATCAAGAAAGATATGAACATGTCAGTGCAAACCTGCCAGTCATTTCACAGATAGATAGGTTTAAAAAGTTGCTTATGGGTTGATTTTCCAGCTGCACATCTGATTTCACTTGTGCCTGTGATTTATAGTCACTGAGAATCAAGCTATATTATACAGTGAGTGAGGGGCACTTTGAATAGGCACATCAGGAGAAGCAGGAACCCCTTCCATTCTCCCATGTGTGGAGCACAAGGACCAGGACACAGGTGTAAACAGGCGCACACTTTGGCTGCCCCTTCGTGCCTGGGTTGCATCTGTGGCACCAGCTTCCTGGCCAGTGGCCGCAGCAGCTGAGCCACCAAGAGCTGAGTATCACTGTCCTGCTGGATGATCCAGCAGCAGGTCACTAACCTCCTTCTGCCGCTGCACAAGGGAGAGGAAGCAGGAGCTGTAGCTCCCAGGTGGGTGTCCGACTCACCATCTCTCTTGGGGCTGCTTTCCTGTCTGTGCAGCTGTCACATCAGCAGGCTCAAGGCTGCGCCTCGGCAGAAGAAGCATTTGCAGGGGTCTTCATAAAAACCAGTGCTTTTATTTCTTTAATGATTTCACATCAGTCTAGAGTTTATTCTCCATCCTTTTCTTATATTTAATCTTTAACACAATTTACACTGTGGCACATTGCTGTGGCTTAGTGGTTAAAACTTTGTCCGTATGAAATAAGTGACTAGAAAATACTGGAAAAGCCAGCCTATAGCCAGTGGTAGACTTTACTTGGTATTTTAGTTCTGAAAACACTATTTTTCTTTTTACTGCTGCTAGGTATGTCTCATGACTCAAAGGCATTTGTCATGTGTAATATGGCATTCTGTCTGTGCAGGCACCATATCCTGAATCTATGGGAAGGCTTTCTACCCTTACAACTGGACTTCAATTTCCTACGAAAAAATATTGATCTTGTCCACCAATAATGTTCCCGAATATGTCACACAGGGTTTTCACTACATTTGTGCAGCTTCTTGAGGAGATGCCAATACACAGGATAAATAGAAATAGCCAAGAAAGAATGAATCCAGCATTTAAAATATCCTGTTTTTTCCTTTAACTTTTTATTTGCATATTTTTTTCTTCACATGTCAGAATAGAAGAAATTTGACTCGTGTATTAAAATACACTCATTTCACAGTATGTCAGCTACAGCAGACAGCGTATCATTTCCAATCCAGTGGAGACAGTTGTGTCCATTCTCCACCCGGTTTAAGCTGTCTGAATGCAAATCCTGTTCTGGCGCGATGCTGAACCCAGACTAATGCACCTTTTCTGTCACTAAGCCACCCTCACCCACGTGCAGCTCTGCTGTTATCTCTCCATAGCTGCCTCAGATCTGGTCGCCTTGATTTGGGCAACAGGTGAGACTGACTATGCCTGAGAGAGAAACATGAGTTTGGGGAAATCTCCCGTGTGTGGCTAAGCAGTTGTTATTTTAGGGATTAGAGGAATGCCTTCCACATGTACCAGCTCGTTCTAGCTTAAGATTCTTCCAATTAAGATCTGTCAACAAGCGTTTGATCAAATTTCTATGTTTCAGGTTGGGGAAGAGTTTTGATATTGGCAAAATATTTCAAATGCAAAAAAAAAAAAAAAAAAAAGCCTTTAACTAGAATCATATTTTTTTAAATAAAAAAAGATACGCTTGCTACTAAATCCTCAGCTTTGATAAAAACGAAGTGTGGGTGGCTGGAGGCTCATTATTATAAATAATTGGTCTAGATGACATTTGGTTTCACAGAGTATACATTTCAAATGGCTGTAATTACATTGAAATTTTAATAATAGACAGTTACTCTCACCTCTTTATGGCAATTAGAGTAGTCTCACAGGAGAGGCTTGTACTGGAAATACTTATAATTACAGTGACTGAATTATTAGCCTACTTCACATAAGCAAAACATGCTATGTAGTCTGTGGTTATCAGACCCTCATCCTCATTTCCTCTGTTCTTTTACCTTCCATGAAATTCTCTAGAAATGTGAATTGTTAGCATTTGTTTTTCTGTTTCATTTTTGGAGAAGTGTTCTTCAGCTCACTTCAGTTGAAGGACTAGTTCAAATTTGGACTATGGACAATTTTTTCTACTGCTGTTTTTTTTCAAAGACCCCATTTCAGCACAGGCTAACACAGATCTCAAGGTGTTCCTGAGAGGCTTAGTGGGCTAAGACTTAGTGGGCTATAGAGATTTCCCACTTGCTCATGCAAGTGCTTCCTTTGGATTGAAATATAATAACACTTAAATGATATGGGGGCTTCAGTAAATCTGTTTGGATCCTGTTCATGTAATTGTTTATCCTTGCACGCATATATATAGGATTTTTTGCTGTACTAAGCTAGTGGGAACAGTCAACTGCATGCCTATTTTGAATTGTTTTGTTCCACAGCAGAACCTGTACTTTATGATGGTTTATTTCTTTTTTTCTTACATCCCTGTTGCTAAGAAGACGCTGAGGAGAGCTGAGTTGTTGGAAGGGATTCGTAATCTCCTTTTGGCAGTTATCACTTTTTTTCCCTCTATTTTGGCACTTTGCAGCCCTATATCTGCAGTAGATCCAAAAGGCCTCATTTGTAGAAAGTTAAGAAAAACAGAACTGTAGAAGTGGGCTTAAATAATATGACTAATTACAGAAATTCAGAAAATAGATATTTCCATATATAACAGTTGTCACTGTTTCTTGGCATAACCTCTACTCTGGAGAGTCTTGTTTTTGTGAGAAGTTGAAAGATTTGGCTCCTGCCATGATGCATTTGAGATGTCAGAGTAGCTCGCTGCAGAGAACAAGGATCAAATTTGTCCAAAGTAAAGTTAAAAGCAGCAGTTTACAGCATCAGTTGGGAGGAAGATACTCCTGAGCTATTCACCCAGGAGGCCTTTTCCTCTGAGTTAACTGAAATGCTGGAAATCTTAACATATCAGACCCAAAGAACACTTGAATTGACATAAAATTCAGTGTGCTGTTGTCTTTATTCAAGGCTGAAGGTGCAGTTAGGCCTTTCGGTGTTGTAATATAGAATCAGGTCAGAACTGGTCACCCAAGGACTCCAGATTCATCTCATCTGTCTTCACCTGTTGCAAGGCACCTAGTGCAAATTGGATATTTAGGCTTCCTGGGTATCCTGTGGGGAGGAAGGGTACCTCTGAAGATAGTCCTCTGAATTCTGTGGGATAAATTCTGTGGATTGCCCTTCAGTTCCCTGGCTTCTCAGCTGAGGGAGATCTGGCTTCATTTAAATCCCACTCCAAGTGTGTGAACATTGTTTTTGCCCTGTTCTCATCAGTCTTGAGTCACTTTCTGTATTTCTAATAAATAGCCACCTAGAGCACTTAAACAGGAAAAGCAGTGATCACCAAAGACAGATAACAGGCAATATAAGGAAGAGGGAAATCCAGTCCTACTCAGTCATCTTCCCTATAATCACTGAGGTAGTGAAGTTAAAAGAGAAGCAAAATGAGTGGAATTTGCTGGCCTTTTACTGAGCTTCTTTGCACATCCTTGTCTAGCCTAGGAGTGACTGTATTTCTCCTGCCTAATCCTTAGGACATGTACCTTGGAGACTCATTTGCAAAATGGTTCTTTCTGACTAAGTTTTTCTTGCTTGCATAAAACAATTAAGAGAAAAGTGTATGCTGCAGATGTAGGAATGATTTTTTTAAAGGTCGTTCATTTCTAATTGCATCTGTTTTTTTCTTTTTTTTTTCTTTTCACAGCTGCTTGCAGAGGACTGGCCCTTTGGGGTTGAAATGTGCAAATTAGTACCCTTCATTCAAAAGGCATCAGTGGGCATCACAGTGTTGAGTTTGTGTGCCCTCAGTATAGATAGGTGAGACCCATTTTTTTCACTACACTGTATAGTTTCTATTAAATAAGGGCACTGGCTCAAGTTCTCCTTTCTGTTCAGTTGATGTAATGCTAATGAGCTGTTTTTAAACCACATATATTTCCTTACTGTAAACATGTCCTGTTGCTTTAGGTACCGAGCGGTTGCTTCTTGGAGTCGCATCAAGGGAATAGGAGTGCCCAAGTGGACTGCAGTTGAAATTGTGCTCATCTGGGTTATATCAGTGATACTGGCTGTTCCAGAAGCTATAGCATTTGACATGATTACAATGGAGTACAGAGGAAAGGATCTGAGAATTTGCCTGCTTCACCCCACACAAAAAACATCCTTTATGATGGTAAGACAAGTGTCTGCATCACACCTTTCTGAAAAAGTTCATTGAATCTTCTCAAAGTACTGTAGATTGAGATGTTTACAGGCATATGTGAAGTATATGTGAACGTAATGTGGAAATGAAATACCGATACATTTCTGAAATATATCGGTTAAAAGAGGGACATTTAGAAATATTTCTCTTTTTGTAGGCTTTGGACATACCACTTTCTTGTCCTGTTTCTTCATCTGTAAGATCCTTCTTATGGAGAGTTTTTAACGACAGAGTGACCAAGTAGATGAGACTTCCAAAATGCTCAACATTCAACTCCTAACAAATGCTTTTCTCTTTCCTTCTAGTTTTACAAGCAGGCTAAGGACTGGTGGCTGTTCAGCTTTTATTTCTGTTTGCCATTGGCCATCACAGCATTTTTCTATACTCTGATGACCTGTGAGATGTTGAGAAAGAAAAGTGGGATGCAAATAGCTTTGAATGACCACTTGAAACAGGTAAAACATTATCTCTTACATGTCTGCTGATTGTAGGGAGACTGACAATAACAAGTGTATTAACTTACACACCACATCTTTATTCTGTTCTTAAATGACAGCTGTGAGGTTGCTATGAAGGAAAAGTTTAGAGGTACTGCTGAGCTCGTGTATATCAGAGTATTCATATTTCTCAAGTTTCCTTCAGAAATCTAAGACTTTGACAGTAAAAAAACTTTCTTTTCTTGCCTAGTGTTCATCGCCCAGGATTTATAGTTTTTATTTCTTCTTCACACTTATGAGAGCTGGATATTTTCTAATGAAAACTAAAATTTCACTGTAATTCAGAAGCTGGTGATGGGAAGATACTAATTGATTTGAGTCAGTTTTATGCCAGATTGTAAGAAGGTAGCTAGAACAAAACACATTCCATAAAACTAGTATTGGACCAAACAGAATTACCATAAGTAACTTGAATTCAACTGCATTTGTATGATAATGTACATTTGTGATCCTTTTTAGTAGCTTTATAGTTTGCATGATAATTTGTAATTAGTGTAAACAAGCACAGTCCTCTTCTCTTGTAGTCCTCATTATGACATTTAAAATTAGACTTGAAATCAAAGCACAAAAAATATAGTTCAAAACAAGCTGGCATTTGAAAGTGGGTGGTCAGAATAATTACTACTTTTTAATTTAAATTTGCATGTTTGTTTGTTTGTCCTTGATTGTTTTTCATGCTACAGTTCATATTTTTTGAAATGGAGATTCTGAGACTCTGTGCAAGGCACTAAAACAGTAGAAGAGGTCTCAAAGTGCAGTGCATTATTCCAAGAAAACAAGACTTCAGATAGACTCCTATTTTGATAGCTCTATTTTTGCTTATCAAATATTTTGATATTAGAAGATAATAGCAATGGAGTAGAAGAAACTGCAATACCATTCTTTTCAATTTTATTTTCAGAGACGTGAGGTGGCCAAAACTGTGTTCTGTCTGGTGCTCGTCTTTGCCTTGTGTTGGCTGCCCCTTCATTTAAGCAGAATATTGAAGCTCACTATTTATGATCAGAAAGACCCAAATAGATGTGAACTCTTAAGGTGAGATTGCAAAATACCCACCTACTGCTATCTTCATTTATTCTCTTTAAGCATATTTGGATTTCCCAATGAACTAATTTATTCTATGTGACTGAAGATCTCTCTGCTTTTTCTGGTTTTACTCGAGTTGCAGAGTCAGGAAATTACAGAGAATTCCAGGAACACAGGGCTTCTCTGCTGTTTGTCCTATCTGTCTTCCTCATGATCCTTTCTGGATCTGCCCTACTGCCTCATTACTTGCCTACATTGTGTCCCCATTTTCACTTTACACAAAAAAGCTAGGGTTGAATCGCTGAAGAAAAAAGAGTAAATATTTCCTTCCAGAACTTAAGGTGGTTGGATTTTCTTTAATTACTTTTATAAGAGTAGACTAAAGATTCAGACTTAAATTAAGCATAGTTATTATTTCTGTGAGCTCATCCTAGTCGTGTTATCCCCATTCCTATAACTATATTTAATTGTCTTGGTGAGTAAAGTGGAATCCAATTTATATTGTTAAGTACCAAACTTTTTCAGAAGGAGAAAAAAAAAAAAATGTCTTACTTGCTTTGTTTTCCCCACAGCTTTTTTCTTGTAATGGACTACATTGGTATTAACATGGCTTCACTGAATTCCTGCATCAACCCAATAGCTCTGTATTTGGTGAGCAAAAGATTCCAAAACTGCTTTAAGGTAAGAGACTCTGTGCAGCCACTTCTTTGGTTAAAACATGATATCAGCAGTAAAATTAATTCCCTAACATGCACAAAGGAGTGGAAATGATAATTAAATGTTACTTTAATTTGTAATTGAGTTATGATGGATATTCTCCCCCTTTCCCACTGAAGCTACCTAGAAGGAAATTAAAGAGTTATAGGGGCAAAAAGAGAAAGCAAAAGAAAAGACAATATACCAAACTTGCTCAGCCCCGTGATAATGAGGCTGCATCATTTCCCGGCTGGAGCTGGCAAATAGCCACCTCAAAAGCACTGACCAAGCACCTCTCTGCAACGTTTCCCATAGACATATCCTCTGTAACCAAGAGGACACTGACCACTGAGTCCCTGCATCTCGATGGAGCCCATGGGACAAAGAGGGCATCAGTATTCACTCGGCCCTTTCCAGTAACTCCATTTAAAAATAAAAGATTTTTTTTTTTCATATTTTGCCTCTGTTTGAAAGAAGAACCTTAGACACTAGTTCTGCCTGAGTTTACGAGGCTCTGGATCCCATGTGAATTGCAACCCAAATCTACCATCTTTCACCAGACCTTCAGCCTTCTAATCATCCAACTCTTAGCCACTTTGCTTGGAAA
>JAVCKT010001812.1:35783-47249 GCA_032273925.1 Rhynchotus rufescens
CGGACCGAGAACTGACCCCTGGGGGACACCACTAAGTACAGGCCTCCAGCTGGACTCCGCACCACTGACTACCACATCAGTGGTAGTCAGTCAGTCAGTCAGTCAGTCAGTCTATGTAGTCTGACTACCATACCAGTGTTCTTATAGCAGTTCATTCTACTGCCTTTGTACTTATGTTTATTTATTTATTTATTTTCAACCTCCTCACCCCTCACCAATTTAAACCCCAAGATTTGTCTTTCCTAACGTCATCCAGGCAAGCTCGAGCAATGCTTACCATACCACTCCCTGCTTCCACTCTCTCAGCGCTTCCTTTTCGTGTTTGAGCTGGTCAGGAGCATCCTGCTGATCCAAGCTGGCCTCCTGCCACACCGTTTCCTGCACATTGGGACCGACCTCTTGCGCTTTCAGGAACTGTCCCTTGCAGATCTCTGCCATGGGAGTGAGGGCTTGTCATGCAATATGCTGCTGATGTTTTAGCATTCCTTCAGCTTTGCTAGAAGAGCAGTTTATATTAGTGTTTCCTACTCCACCAGAGGCAAAATCAGCCAGGTATATTGCATAAACTGTATAAACTAATCCAAGTAATTTGGCCTGAAGTGGGCTAAGGAGTATTCACAAAACATTTTATTAGCTGGATATAGGAAAGTCAGTATAAATATGGCAATAAATAACTGGAAGGAAAAAAAAAATCACTACAACTCATTGAACATATGCGTCCAGCCTATGCTCAAATTTGCAACATTTAAAGCTGTATTGGGAAAGATTGATTTGACTCCAACTAATGTTCAACTGAGTTTTCAAGTTATCACTTGCAAAAAAAAATTATATACATCTCTCTATATATAGTGGTTGAATAAATAATTTTAAATCCACTTTGATGCCTTAGATATCCTAGGCACCATTAAATAACTAAAGTAAAGAAATCTGGATTATAGAGCAAGGTTTAGGCCTTGCTTACAAGATCTGCAGCCACTCATTCTTGAAAAACATCTTCGTCCACTGAGACTGTTTTGCTACTCTCATTGCCTCTTTTAGACATTGTTTCACTAACCATTAGATGCTTAAATATTAAAACGTTATGAGGATAATTCTAAGCATATTTTTAGGCCATCCAGATGGAGTCTAGGAGTCAAAATCTTCTCAGACAAGGCCGACATTCTGAAGCTACTTCTGTGTTGTATGGATCATGGAATAAAGTCATAATCCTCAGGGAACTGCTTCTTCATTTCTGATTCTATGGATAAAATCCTGAAAACACCAGCAGGGGAAAAAGCAGCTAAAAATAAATTACAAATACAAATTAATTTTCAGTTAACTTAAAACACATCTCTGGCAAATAAAAAAAACTGATGGAGAAAACTATTACTCAGGTCCAGCCTTACCTTTATTGTAACAACTTTGATAAAAATCAAACACAAATAAATTATGAACAGTACATTGGAAAAGAGCTAACAGCAGCAATATCCCTGTCTATTTCAAATACATACTTTTTCTTTTTTTTTTTTTTGTCAATTCACAGCGAATAATTCTAACGTTACGTCTATTGTTTTGTTTTCTCGTAATGATTTTACCATTGTTAAGTCTCCCCCTCTTTACTGGAAATGACTTTTCACTTTTCCCTCTCTTCAAACATCCTACCCTGCAGATGAGCAGGATACAAACAAAGGCACACCTATTTACTGAATCTAAACATGCCCAAGTTATCATGAATATCTTCAAAGTGCTTCTCTTCCTTCCACTCTGTCCCCCACCCTTCTTGCCACATAGAAATTACAATTGCTTTTGATGTCAGTGTGTCTGGATTCCTCGTTCTACTGTCAACCACGATGTGGGACACTTAAAAGAAAAATTGAAAGAGGAAGAACAAGTCAGATGAGGTCTACTTTCTGTTCTAGAGAACATGAACCTTAAGAATATGAATCGCTTTAGACATGGGAGTAATCAGATTAAAATCAGGGGGTTAAAATCAGTCATCTTAGGAAGTTGAGAAAATATATTACAAGACTAAAGACTATGGCGTAAATTCCTAGATCTGTGTTTCTTGTCTACATGGGATAACTCAGAGCTTTGAGCTGCCTCAGATATCAAGACTGAATAGATATGTTAATGGGTACACTAATTAGGTAATCAGTCATGCTAAAGCCCTTATGCTGGATTTCAGTAGCCTAAACACAGGTGGCAAGTGTAATTTGAGATGCTCTGTGCCCTGCCTTATGTCTTGTGCCTTGTGTTATGACAAGTCTTATGTTGTATTTCCAGCCCCATCAGTGTCTCTCAGATGTTCCCTCCACAGTCTATCTTTCCTGCAGGATTTTCATGCTAATGCAACCACACTGCAAGAGCTACAGCAGCAATATATGCATATTTAAAGCTAGTCCTGATACGTGACTCAAAATCGCAAAGTATATGTGTATATAATATATATAAATGTATACAAAAGACCTGAGCACCATTCAGCCTCTTAAGACCAAAACTGCCTTGCTGAAAATCTTAAATGGCTACCTAGCCCTGCAAGTGCCTAAATTCTCTATTTTTCTCACTGAATTGCATTAGAAATTCTTGAATGTAAGAAATCCTTGAGGTAAGGTTCCAGAATGTGGGATATGTAAGTTCAGCTCAATCAAAGAAGTCTTAACACAAGGTTTTGTGCAATGAGCCACCAGCCTCTTGTGCATTTTGAATTTTGTTCTCTTTATGAAAGCATAGTAAAGAGGAAGCAACCCTGCAGATCTGCACCCAGATATTCCTCAGAGCAAAGAGGCTTGAAGGCAAATCTCAGACTGACAGAGGCCTCTGTGAGCAGCTTTGAGACAGATGTCCAAACCCAAGCAAAAGAGCAAATCAGTCATACTTTCCTCCACAGTGTTCCCTGTTAGGTACATTAGCTGATCTGCTCTTTCTGGTCATGAGAAACCCATTCTCAGGCACCTTCCTGATGCTTCTGGAACCTCTCCTGCAAGACTTTTTACCAATGTCACAGGTCTATATTTACAGTGACATTTTGGATACAGTCCCACATGTCTAACTATATACTAGTGAATTTCCATGGCAATCTACTTCTAAGCACATACAGAATTGCTACCATTTTGTCAAAGCTGAGCAGCTCAGCACGTACTTCATGCTTATATATAAATGGAACTTTAAATTAAGCCTTCCTCTAGTTTTCCAGCAGCCCTATCTAGAAGGCAGATTTTTGTGCACACATAACACACATCTGAGGTCTGTAGCCATGCAGAATTCAGAAGTTACGACCTAATTTCTTCTAATATTCAAAAGCAGATTATTTACTATTCAGAAAGAGTATTTATTATTTGAAACAAACAAACAAACAAAACAAAATATAAAAAGAGATATTTTCTGGATTTTCCCAGCTCTTTATACATTAATTGAAAATTTATAGTATCTGAAAAGAAAAAAAAAATGTCAAATCTCTTTTTTTTGTTTGTTTGGGGTTTTTTTCTCACTTCTAAATGATGCACCTGACATGTAAGGGCAGGCCACTGCTGTCAAGAAGCAGATTATCCATCCTTGTTGTCCATCTGTACCTCTATACAAAAATGAAATAATACAGCCAAGATCTGGATAAAAAGTACAAGACAGAGCTGTCTTTTCCAGCAATCGGGGCATTTACATACAAAAAGGATGCTCATTCCTGATCCAAAGACTCACACGAAGCGGCCTTCAGCTAGCATGACCACTAAGTGCATTCTTGATTTCCTCTTCTTACAAAATTATAAAAAATTCTGAATGTAAAAGAAAAAATAACAATGAAATCTAGTTTTCCTCACTGGAAAGAGAATAACTCATCAACGTATTACCATTATAAATTCTTTCTGTAATTGAATACCTACTGAAGGCTTCATTTAGCTTTTTCTAAATAAAAGTAATAAAGAGGCTAAGATCATTTTAAATCAATTTTCAAAAGTATTTAAATCATCCAATTATTTTGAATTGTCATTTAAATTTCTTAATTTCTTATTATATTTAAAAAAGAGGAAAAATTCACTATGCCATAATCTATGAGGCAGGCTAGTAATTAGTCCTAAATTCAGATGTTTTGGTATGACATAGGTAGCAAAGAGACAACAGCATCTAGCTTGGCACAGAGATCCACAAGCCAAGATTGTTGATGAACAAAACCTTTTTCTTTTTTTCAAAAAAGTTGTAGATAAGTTTTGGTCTATCTGAATGTCACATAAAAGACTGCCTTGCAGCTCTGGACTTTCCTTCTCTGTGCTGACATCTACTTGCTCTCCTATAACTAGATTTTCTAAAATTCGTTTGAGATTTTTGCTACTTTTTTTTTTTTTACAGAAATATTTAAATTTAATTTCCAGAACTGTATATTCTGTATATTCTACTGGGATAGTGTATTTTTCCAGCATATCATGCAAAAACTGGGAAAACCTATCCCCTGCAACCAGGAGAAACTATAAATTTTTCACCATATTAGTGAAACCCAAGACACCCTATATATTTGTTTTCCCAGTAACGCCACAGAGCAGTCTACAGGCAGCAAATAGTCTTCTTAGTACAAGAGATTTTTTTCAGTTTTAAAAATTACAGAAATTAAATTTTAACTTGATTTTCAGCTTATACGTTACAGAGCACTGGTCCAGGCAGCCACAGAAGTATGTTGGCTTTTACTGTTTTCTGAACTTACCAAAATATACATGTTGTCAATGACCACATTTCATCCACAAAGTTTTATTTTCTGCCTAGAAATTTAACCTTGGGACTTTTGAGAAGATTTTGAGCATTTGCCCAAGATTCAATGTGGAAGTGGTGGATGATTTCTGGACGATCTGAACTCCTGGTTACAGATTAACTGTACAACAAGTGCACAGGAAAAAGAAAGTGTCCCAAACACAGCACGTTTTGTGTTTATATTCCCATTTACAGAGCAGCACAGCAAGAATAGGAAGCAACTAGTGCACTCTGGAAGCCTGGGACTAGAGCACATAAAATATCTAGCAGATGAGCAGTCCCCAAAGCACATCAGTCTGAAGAAACCAAGCACCAGAAATACAAAGCAATAGACTTAAGAACTGTGTGGGCCTTCAGTTCAGTCCACAAAAGATATACTTAGGCACAACTGGCAGCCTTAATATAGCTTTATATATTTCCATTAGCCTACAAACTGATCAAAGGGAAAATCAATAGAAGAGGGACATTTCGTGGCAAAAAGTATCTTGGAAAATAAGCTGTTAACCATATCCATTAAACACACTGCTTTGTGTCTTAAACACTAACCTGCCTTATTGGAATGTAACAAAAAATTGCAGACGCACCGAAAAGTAGCAATTATATTAATAATCCTGTTTATTGCTCCCTGAGTTACTTTAGTCGTATGGAATGAGACTTAATGACCAGTTTGGCAGGTCTTCTCACTGAATAATGGGTACTTAACATTTAACAGAAGCATTATTGCTTCAGTTTTAATACCCCCAGCACTTCAATGCTGACAGCCGTTCAGCATTCAGCCACCTCCACATTCAATTCAAATCCCATTAAAGTCAATGGAAGTCTCTCCCATTTTAACAGGATTTAGATCAAGACTTTAATCCCCAGTGTCTGCGTTATTGAGAGAGAAAATTATGAATGTGGGTTTCCAATGTAGATATGCACTGGAAAAGGAATGGCAGTTTTCAGTGCAATTTACTATGAAAAAAAAATACTTTTGTGCAACTTTGTCTCTGATGAGAGCATTAGGTCCTGTATCCTTTAAGAAAAGTTAAAGCAAAGTAAATATTTTAGATACAGAAGTTTGTAACTCTTAACTCTGACATATTTACATGTCTAGAGGGATTCATCTCCTTTAATAAACTTGTCTAAAACTTGGAAGCCTAAAACTGATCTAATCCTTCAGATTCCCTTCATGGTAAAATGAGAAGAATCCTCTCCAGAGGGCAATTTGTTTGATCTGTTTTGGAGGTATATCTTCATCTGAGATGAATTGCCTTCTTCTAGAGTTTATTTCTTGCTGTTGATTTAAGTGGGAAACCTGAATGGATCCTTTATGGATGTTCCGAAAACTGTCTTGCTTGAAAATGAGGTAGTTTGCCTGAACTGTGCAGCATTCAATTCCATTTTTAAGGCCAGAACAAACTAGAAGAAGTTGCAGGTTTGACTTGAATAAGAAAGGCATATGTCTTTCTTATGTCATTTTTTTGTCTAAAAGAGGTATATATCTTTTTTATGTTCAGCCTAAAAGTATATTTTAGATAAAAACAACTGGTCTTATATGCATATTTTACACTATGGAGAGATCACTACATTCTTTGTTAGGCTATCGTTATGATTACCCATCTTAACTATTAAATATTGCATATATAATTATATGAATATATATATTATATGAATATATTGTATAATTAGATTATATAAATAATATAATATACATTTGAAATTTGTCATTTCTCCGTTAGATCTTTTAATCACAGACATATGGAAGAAGATCATGCACAGTTTATTGCCACTGAAACCCTTCATGCTTTCAGGGATGTTACTTTTCAAGGTACATTTCCTCAAATAATAATAGTCTACTTACTTTTCCTAAAGAAAATACTTTATAATTAGCTGTATTGTAACACTGTTTGTCTCCACTACAGAGATTCTAGTTGGCAAAGCTGCTTTAGCACAGCATGATAGTTTGGAGGTTTTTCCACCAGTGTATCTACCACACCTACTTTAATGACATTAGCTAAGTAAACAAAAGCACTTTTTTCTCATTACTGTGCAAAAATATAGGAAAAGTTGGGGTTGTATGGTCTTTTTTCCAAGGTCAGTTGACACATAATCCTGCCAGAAAAGTTTACTACCATAGATGAGATCTGTACTTAAAATTTTACTTACAATATTACTTGTGTATTTTTATCAAGGAAAACAAACAAACAAACAAGAAACCATATAACCCAGCAAAAGATATTTTTGGTTTATTGTTTGGAAAACTCTACTAGCAAACATATTCTCTTTTTCCTGTTATACCGTCATATCCTTTAATAATGTCTCTTTGCTAAGTTGTCTCTTTTCTCTAGTTGATGTAGGAGTGCCACCCCAAAAAATAAGTCCCCTTGTTGTTTTCACAGAGCTGAAAAGAGTGTTCACAACTTGTTTGAGTCTAAATTGTAATATGAGCTGTATAAATAATCCTGTCTCTTCGCTATTAACCACTAAAATTTCCCATGTTTTTTCTAAAACCTTATTACTATATCAAATTATTATTATGAAAATTTAATTATGGTCTATGTGATTACATGTTACCAATGTTATACCATAAGATACAGTCAATAAACTAAGAATTCTTTAATTTTGTTCTTTCAACTTCTTATTTTAGAAAAATGAAATATTAAAAAGAAAATTGAATAGGAAGTCAGCTTTTTTGCGTGGGCTGTTTTGAAAATAGAAAGAATGTGTGCTTAAAACTAAATTGTGATTTGTAAACTCTACCTTGGAAGACATGTAAAATAGTGCAGAGGAGATGATATAAATTCTTGAGTTGCATAGAAAATGTATAGCTGTGTTAAGAGCAAGATCATTATTATTAAAGCCACTGAGTTTTACAGATGACACACTGATAATCATGGGTATTGTTTGAGCATTGAAAACAATTCAGATAACACAGAAATCTAAGATTTTGAAAAAGGGAACATCACCTAAATGGAAAAGACTTTTATATTAACCCAGGAAAAAAACGGTTATACGGAGTGGGAAGGCTCCAAAATCTTCATAGTTAGATCATGATCAGTCAAGCTACTCCAGAAGAAGGAAAAAGAGTAGGAAAAGCAAAATGAGGAAAATTCAGAATCATTAATCAACTTGTGATTTGTTTGTGGAACAGCTCAGATAGATGCCCACGTCTCACCACAGTGGCCCAGCTGGCAGATGTGACCACAGCGCTAGCACTAGGTCCCTTCTGTCTTGTCATTACAATGATTCCTCTTGTCTGCTGGCTACAAATATTTGACAGTCATTAGAAAGTCATCCAAGGAAATGCTTCCTTTCCATGCCCAGGATCCTTGTAGTGGATTTTTTAACACTGAGCTTTCTCAGTAGTCCAGCTAGCATTAGCAAAAGAATAGTTTCTTACAGGCTGCCCCTGCCCTAAGGGTCCTTTATAAGGAGGACAGAAGCTCTTTGTTGTTGCCCCTTCACACATTATTAGCAGAGGTTTAACAGAAAGAAGAGGGGCTTGTTAGATGTCTGCTGCAATTTGCCTTTTTTCAGCTCATTCAAATCTTCATCATGTCCAACCAGAAGATGGATTAACCCAGATCCAGGGCAACTGTTACCATACCAAACAGAAAATTAATTTAAAAAGGCAGATAGAGCAATCTCTCTCGGCAAAGAACCAAATGAGCTAAGTAGACAGTAAATATTCCAGCGCACCAAACATCATTTAGATAAACTAAAGTGCTGTTGAACAAGTGAAAGAAGTTCTTTGGGATATCCACATATATTATCCTAATACTTTATTCTCATTGTTTTGCTAGTAGATACTTCATTTTTTGTCTCTGCTACTAAATTCTTTCTACCATATCAATGTACATCCACTCCTACATGCTCCTAATGGTGCTAGGCAAAGCAGTAGTTTACAGCAATTCCTTCTAATCTCATTGCATTTATTTGATACATAGGATTAGGCTGGTGTGAAGCAGTATTGTCCTAGTGATACAGTGAGGCTAGGACTGACTCACACTCACCAAGGAGGCTCCAGGAGACTCGAGGTCCTCGGCTCTGCCTTTGGCAGGGTCCACATACCCACATGACTCGCCACTTTTCAGAACTCTATCAATACCTCTGACGAATTTAGGAAGAGGCCAATGTGAGTCATGGGCCTTTATCTAGTATTGCTGCTTTCTGCTCAGGGCAGGAAACCGTAGATTTTTTCCAATATGACTCAGTTAGTCATCTAGCATTCTGTGAAAATCTCTATTGGTCCAGAATTTATAATGGGATGATGAAAATCAGAGACAAGCATTAAAAACCAAAAGCAATATGGAAGCCAAAGCTATTCATGCTACTGTACTAAACTCACTTATGACCTCTTGAAAGTCAAGAGCCCTTGGTATAAGATATTTTGAAAGATTTTGAGTGCTGACACTTGAGGTTAAGCCTGCTTTAAATGCCACTTATCAGGAAATGGGATCTAATCTATTCTTCTTACAGAGCCGGGTACACGTTCATTTTCTTCATTTTGGGACAAGTTCCACCCTCTCCCCTGTTCCCACTCCCCACTGTAGTTCTGCAGTCTGAGCTCTGCTCATAAAACTTTGCAATCTTGGGCCAAATCTCTGCAGTAATCTCAGTCTGAAAACATTTCAAATCTCCTCCTCACCCCTACCCTGATACTCCTGAAAATTTGAGCGATAGTCACACTGAAGACTACTGAGATGCACAATACTCAATCAAACCACGTCAGTTTCAGGAAATTGCATGGGCTGGGAAGAGCTGGGGGCTAATTTAACTTTGAGGAAAAGTAATGCAAATACCACATAAATGTGCCCTGGTCTTTCCCTTCCAGGAATATCTTGGTGCAGGGTATTGTGCTAGGTAGTTTTTTTTTTTTTTTTTTTAATGAACCTTTCCTATAACTGTACACGTATGTGGAGATAACATAATGTCTGAAAGCAGATAATACAAATGGTTCTAGTAAGTGAGCGTTGGCAAATGCAATTTGGCAGTTTGACCTGTTTTGTAATCAGTACTTGCATATGGAGATAGAGGAGATGAAGGCTTGATTACAAAACGAGCATTTGAATCAATATACATCTGCAGTCACCTCAACAATCAGCCTGAACAACTTGCTGTCCCACATGCACAGGTATAAGGTTGAATGCTTATGCATGTTCAAGTAATGCTGTATAACACAATAACTGCTCAATACTGTGATCAGGGTTAAAATACAGCTCGAATACATCTCTGTGACTAAAACTATGACAGGTATAGGCACAAATTTGTCCAGAGCACTACCCTAGCTCTTTATAAAATAGCTGAAGACTGCCTCATATATATGATTTTGATGCCATTCTCCCATGCCCAGTTGGAGCCTACTACAGCTTTCCCACAGCTTTATACAATACGAATAGCAAAACACTAAATCTGGAAAGCCCACGAACATACTTATTTGAATACTTAACTATTAATGCTTTCAAATCCCTTGAGAAGCTGATTATTTCCGATCTGTATCAGCAATATTTACCACGTGGGAAAATACAAGCAAGCCAAATGATGTACTGCTGCTGCTGAAAATAATATGCCATTTTCAATTCTCTGAAAATATTGCACAATCCAGTGATATTAACAGTACCCTATTGTTGATTACAGTTGCAAGTAGTACACACTCCATTTACTTGAATGTCTGGACACTAAAGTTCTTATTCTCTTCCCCATTCTACTTCCCCTCTCCACAGCTGCCAAAATGGCAAAAAAAAAATCAACTAAATCCTGTGGTTATTTTTACTAAGTATAAAACTAATTTCTTCACATGTTCATAGGAAAATTGTACTTCAAATGTACTCAATTGCTCTGGAGCAATTGAGTGGCATTGAAATAGAAGTTATACTAAGAAAGATCTCATGTTAATTCCTGACAGTGAAGTCAAATGGAAATGAAGACCTAGACACTGGTGACAACATGCTCCTTAAATACTTTTCTTGGATTAGGCTAAAGAATCAGTTTCTGTGACCGGCCAACACAAGTACTGATCTTCTTTTAGATGACAACTAGGAGTTTCCAAGTAAAGCAGGACACAAAATAAAAGAGTGAGCTCTGATGGAAGAAGGTCCAACTGTCTTTCACCAGTTAGGAAAAGATTTCTTCTAAGCCTAGACCTGTGCAAGGTATTTCTTTCAAAAAAAAGATCTGTATAGATCTGTATGTATTATCTACGGATAATTGTGTTTAGGACACAATTATTGTGACAGTAACTATGAAATACTTTTATACATACATGTAAAAAGTCTACTGTGTAGACTATATGTGTATATGTAAATAGTCTACTACTAGACTATATGTAAAATAATAGTCTACTGTGAACCTAAGAGAACATTCATAGCACAATAAATGTCAAAAATAAAGCATCTTATCTAGATGAAGCACATATTGGCAAGGGATGAGGATAGACATCTTTGAAACATCTTTCACCATAGAGGAATATTAGACAATCTGAGAACCTGAACAATGTGTAGCTAATACAAAACCCCCATCCCAGGTTCGCCTATGTACTTGTGTGTAATACAAGTGTGCATGGAGAAGGGAGAGGAAGCTTCTGAAGCCCAAGAAACTGTCAGTAGCTGGACATGTGCCATGAATGGAAGAACCAAACCCAAGAACCTCTTTAGCCTAAGGATTCTTTACTCAGAGGCAGCACTGCCACTTTTTAGTTTGTGTGAATTGAAACTAATGATGTTCTCCATGTACCTTCATCAATCTGATTTCTGTAAGCAGATTGATTCTGAAAGG
>JAVCKT010001814.1:0-16813 GCA_032273925.1 Rhynchotus rufescens
TCTGATGGTTCAGATGGCTTTACCAGTTGTGTGAATTTATAAATATATTTATATATATATATATATATATATATATGCAATAAGTCCTGAATTTGGGAAGTGAGGCTGCTGCAGCAGGAAATGCATTTTTTAGAATACCTTTCTTAGCAGAGTACTAAATGCCAGCTCTAATGCACTCGTTATCAAACAGTCACAGAAGGATTCAGGGAAAATGGCTGAAAACCATCACCCGAGTCATTCAGGAAGGTGAGGAAATTAGACAGTTGCCATCCAAGAGGTATTAAAAATGCTTTAGGTTATTGACGGGAAGGTGGCTGCTGTGCAGGTGCATCTCCTTACGGCTGAGTTTGGGCTGCCCTCAGCGCCCATCCTGCCACACGAGGGCCCGCACCAAAGCACTGCTGTCTGCTTTCATTACCAGGAAACTCACAGCCTGACTCCTAGATTTTCCTTCCAACACTTCTTTCTTTTGAGCCGCTTGCCTTTGAGTTAATGCCAAACTGCAGGACTTTATTCATGTATGATGCAAACCTGAACTGGTGCAATAGCCCCATTAGGGCCAGGGCAGAGGGAAGGGAGTTTGCACTGATTTAGTCCTGTTTAGTTTCACTTCTGCCTCCACCTCTCAATGCTTAGCTTGCATCTGCCTAAATACTGTAAGGATATCCACCTCATATAAATATATATAGCTCATGAGTTACATGGTACTGGCCCCCAAACCGCCCCCTAAATAAATAAATCTGTTATGATGTAGGTGGCTTAAAGAAGTGTCTGAGAGCTCCTGTTGTCTGTCTGCAGCTTGTGGAGCCTTTCTTGGCCCAGAGCACCCCGGGATTTACCAGCAGACTGCACAATTCCCTTTCTTCCCTTTCAAAGGCTTTAAACTGTGCCGGGCTGCTTTACTGGGCAATCCTGCAATTACTTGTTATCTCTGAGCAGGCTTGTGCTCTGCTGAGAATACTTTGGAAACCAGAGAAGCGGAATTCTCATTTCTCCCGTATTAAGGAGCACATATTCCAAGAGGGTGGCTGAGGAGGGTTTCGGTGTCAGCAGATGTGGAATCTGCACATGGATGGAGCCTTTGAGCACCTTTGTGGAGAGGGCTCTTAGTGCCTTCAACCTGGAGGACTCGTGGTTCATTCGAGCTGAAGTGAGGGCTGCTGATGGGGGCAGCGTCCCCAACGTGCAGCCCGTCATTGCCAAGCACCAGGCGAGGCTGGCAAGTGCACGAGGACTGATGGAGCGGCCCAGGACCTTTGCGGAGTCTTCTCCGGAAGAAACTGCCCTGGATGGGCTGCAGGGCGCGGGAGGCCCCATGTCAACATGGAGGCCCCATGTCAACACGGAGGCCCCATGTCAACACGGAGGCCCCATGTCAACATGACTGTTTTATGAACTTCAATTAGCTGGAACTTCACCCTGTCGAGATAACCTTGTTAGGGGAAGTGATAACGCTCTAGCTGCAGTAGCCATCACAACCATATTGATTTTAGGAGGGAGCTGATAAACGAGGAGCACAGGAAGCAGGCTTGGCCTGTCTCCAAGGATCGCACACAGACAGCAGGAGTGGAAAAATAACAATAAAGGTACCGAGAGACAGGACCTAATCTGATTCCTGCAGCAGCTCTGGGGAGGTCACTATTGATGTCAAGGCTTTGAGGGGATCTGGCCCATACCAAATATGATGAGAGCTGTGATAAGTTTCCCTCTGAAACACTTTATGTCTCTACTGGGGCCTGCAATTGATGTCGAATATGAATTGACTCGGGACTTGATGAATTCCACTACTAGGAAAAAGCAGAGGGTTTGGTACAATACTGAGCTCTTACTTCCAGCCTTTCTGTCTGAACAGAGAGGACCGAGGGCCCTGCAGAGGGATGAATTGGTCGCCCCTCTGGGTCCGGCTGCGTGGGCACAGAAAGCAGGGCTGGCCTGGCCTGTTTGCAGTTGTGACTATAGGAGGTCCAGGAGGCTCCATCATTTCTATCTTCAACCAGACTGGGCCCTCTGGACACCTGAGGGAGCCGACACGCAGGCAGAGCTGTGGGATCACTCCAAGGTTTCCCCTTGAGCAGCCACTGGCAAGGGGCAGCAGGGGAGAGAGCTTTTCCCTCGGGCCTCTGTTTCCTCTGTCCTCTGCCTCTGGCTGCAAATGCTGCCACGGGGAGATCTCCTGTGGTTCACCTGGGTGATTCACCTGCAGGGCTCCCATGTTTATAAATATGTATATGAATATGAATATATGTATATTCATGTATATTCTGCTAAAGCTTTGCTGTGTCTACTGCCTTAGAAAGCAATTTATAGCTCTGAAGAACCACTGTTTTAAATCTATGAGCTACAGTTCAGCTAGCACACTTCTAAATAATTGCTGAGGAGAAAAAAAATGTGGGAAGAAGAGAGGAGGAGCTGGTAATGCCAGCCTTTATGGAGAGATCTCTCCTTTATGGAGAGATTTCTTTAGGCCTTTCGGAACTCAGGTCATTCAAATCTGCACCCTGATTTCCTTCACTGTATTTATCAAATACAAAGCGGTACGTGTATCCTCTTTGGAAAAGCCATTTCAATGTGTTTTGAAGCACAATTTTAAAAGAGACGACCTTTGCAAAACAACCATCATTGTGTTACTCTGTATTGTGGGTAGAAGGACTGAAGAGCTGGTAGGGCTAAAGAGCGTAAGGGAAGAAGTTTGGAAGATTTGTCCCCGCGCTGCCCCGAGCAGAACACCCCGAGCCTCTGGATGACACGTGAGCTGAATTTGAACACTGTGTCCTGGCAATGACAGAGCCTCCGTGGGAAAAGGCCTGGGGGCGGCTGGGCAGCAAGGTGAGCAAAAGCCAGCAGGGAGCCCTGCCAAAAGAGGCAGCCAAGAGCATCCCAAGCTGGGTTAACAGGAGCGGAGCCGGCAGATGGAGAGGAGGCAGCCCTGCCTTTAACTGGCCGTTGTTGGACCTGGCCTAGATAGTGCGGCCAGCTGTGCCCAGTAAGCTCTCCATAAGCTGGAGTGAATTTAGGGGAGACAGCCAGGATGGTTGGGGTTGGAGAAGAACCAGGAGCTCCTCCAGCCTGGAGAAGGACAGCCTGGGAAAACCAATGGCTAAGGATATATGTATATATGTGTACATGTTGTCTATGTTTGTGTGTGTATATATATGTATCCATCTATATATCTATATATTGCTGTTGCACTTGCTGGCGCTGAGTCTCCTCACCCTCCTTGCCTGCTGGTCTGGCTTAAAGTCTGCTCCTGTTCTCAGCCAGGCTCCAAGCCGAGAGCGCGAGTGCTGCTGGAGAGGAGCAGGAGGAGGAGGAGAAGGAGGAGGAGGAGGAAGCCTCTCTCCAGCACCCTCCTGAATGACGGCTCTGCATGGGCAAGGGTGAAGTCCCCTGGGTGCTTTGAAACTTTTCCTTCTGGTTTGCAGTGGGGAAGGCAATCCGTATTAAGATAAATGTGGGAGAGGCGAATCCGAAAAGGATAACTTATTTTCTTCACTGTGGTTGGCAGTGTCTCCCGTTCAGATGATTCTGCCAAAAAAATATGTGGTTAATGAGACAAAAGTACGAGGCAGTTTGTTTCCTGTTGGGGCCATCTCTTTCCTCTGGCAGATGTCTCGTGGCTTGGAAAAATTCTACAGCTTCAGCTAAACCGATCTGACTTTCCTGTGCATCCTGCTGCACAAAAATGCTCTCCGAGCCCCTAAATCAATATATTCCTTCCTGTGCCTCTGAGATCACTTATCTCCAGCAAGTTCTGTGCTCTTCCTGCAGACTGCTGAGCTCGCTGGTTTGCTCCCAGCGCGCTGATAAAGCTGCACTCGTTGCAAGAAATCTTCACATTCCTGTGCCCAGCACAGCCCGATTTGCAGGAATTCTCCTTTTCGGTCGCAGCCAAGTCCAACAGAGGAAGCTGCAACTTATTGTGCTGCCCCTTCCCTCTGCAAGGCCAGGAGCTGACACAAGAGCAAGGCAGTTCCGAATGAACAAGTTCTTCTGCTCTCCCTTGCGGGTAATTCCATCCTTGATGCCACCGGCTTCCTTGAGTTGGCCACGATGTCTGCAGGGGTGGCTGAAGGCCGTGTTGACACCTGCAAGGGTGAAGAATTCCCCTTGCCCTCATAATGGACATAATTATCCTATTGCAGGAGTGACATGGAGGTGAAGATGAAGGTCAAAGTGGGAGGTGGAGAGATGTCTGTGGGAAATTCTGGCTGAGAGGAAAAATCCATTGGCTGCCTCTTCTGTTTGAAACCCAGGAATATTCTCATCTTATCCCTGTAGCTCATCTAACTGCTTCCACTGTCTGCTGTCTGTGTTTTTCACCTGAACCCTGTGTTCCGTGGGAGATGGCCATAACAATATCTTCAAGAAGAAGGAGATGCTCCAACTCCCAAGGAACTCCCCCAACTTGAAGGGTGGGCTGATATGTGGCCTCCTGCCCCCAAAACTACATCCAGAACCACCTCAGCCCCCTCACCACGGGGCTGGCCTGAGGGTGGGCAGCTCGCTGGTGTCCAGGCTTTAGACCTGATTCATGTCTAAAGCCGGACTAGACTGGATTCAAGTTTAAACATTTTTCCAAACCTGTTGTCTGCGGTTCAGCTTCTGTGCCTGACGATGGATTTCTCTGTCATCTGTAGAAATGAGAGAGCCTGTGTTATTTGAAGACTTTTATATGGTTATGTTTATCGTTTGACCTTTTGCTCTCGGTTATCCAAGAACTGCAGCGAGCCTCAGAGCTATCTTTTCACACCATCACGTGAATTACTGCAGTTGTAGTACAGAAACGCAGTTTTAGCCTGGATTTCTAAGGAAATAAGACATGTAAACTCATGCTAGCCATCTGTCCATCTGTCTCGACAGCCAGGCAGCCAACTAGCCCAGCCATCTGTGTCCTCCCGTCCCCTGCTCTCAATATCTTCTGATTACATCAATCAATTTCAACTAAATTTGGCAGACACGTGGTGGTCCCAAAGGTGAGAAGTTCCTAGAGGTTTTGGAAGGAGTGACGAATGAGAGAGATCTAAATGGCGCTACTTAGAGAGGGAAGGAAATCCAGCTTTGCTCTTGCTGCCATTCCCAGCAAAAATACCTACTAAAAGAGGATTCATGCTCTGCAGCTACAAAAAGTATGGGCAGAGAAAAAGCTGCCCTGGGCTGGCCCAGCTGGCCCAGCCAGGTCCTCTGGATCAGGACAACCCGTCTGCATTTTTAGTGAGATCCGATGGACCTGGCAGGTGCCTTGGTCTCCTCAGGAATCTACTTGGCTTCAGGAGGCCAAATGCTCATGAATTTAACTCCTATCGTAGAGGCCGCAGCAGTGGCTTTGGAAACCCTGGTTTATATTGCTAATTAGTGCCAAGTGTTGCAGACAGAGGCCAGGGCACCACTCGATGCAGAGCAGAAACAAATATTCCCTTTCTCTATGTGTATGGGCTCTCTGGATGCAAACTGCCTCATGCTCCATTGACACCAAGTGGCTGGAGGATAGTGGAGTACAGGGAGGAAGAGCTTTCATATTTGGAATAATAATCATAATCATAACCATAATCATAATCTTTGTCTTGTTTTTTTTTTTCCTCTTTTTTTTTCTGAATTCCTGGTTCTTTAAACATGTGTGGTTACTTTAAATATCGTTCATGAGGTGCCTTGAAATAACTCCAAATGTCATAAATGAACATGCACTAAATATTCTGATTTCAAGCACCATAAGGCCCAAGGTGAGGCTGCAGGGGAAAGCACATCCAGAGGTTTCTGTGGACTTGCTTTGGCACATCACTAGTTGCAGAAGAGCAAGGAATATTTAATAAGAGAGTCACATTTTTCGAAAAATCAACTGTAACACTTAATTTTTAACTTTAAGGTACTCTGCAAGCAGTCCTGCTGTACATAGCATGAGACCAGATGCTTTTCTGGGGTTAACCACAGAGGCAGAAGCTCTACCATTTTATCCCCATTTTATCTGACCCAAATCTGGTAGCAAAGTCAGGACATAATGAAATTCAATATGAACAAGAACTGTGTGGTCCCAAACAGCTCTGGGAGAGATGCTAAAGTCTGCAGTGAGAGATGCTCCTGGTGAAATGCTCCATTGCTCATAAATACCTGATTCAAACACAGGCTGTACAGGAGTCAGAGCCCCTGACATGGTACCTGCGGCTCCCCCTGAACAGTTCTAACACTTCTAGCAAATCCAGGGTGAGGGGGAAGGAACCTCCTCTGTTTATGGATACTATTTTGCTGTTGACCCAACTCTTTTGCCACTATTTGCCACCTAAAACTTTTGCTACAGGTTATTTTATCTTGGAGGAGAACAACTTGTATTGGGTCTTCACATGGCCATGAGCATGCAGTGTTCCACAGAACAGACAGGGTGTCTGCCCACCAACCACTCTCCTTCCCTGGCAAGAAGAGCAGGAGCTGCTTCTGATGCTGCTCAGCATTTTTGACTATTGCCCCTTTGCTTTTTCCTCCTGTCCTAGACTCACGCCTGTCCTCACTTATATCCAGTAAAATCCTTGCCCTACAGTACATTTTTTTGCCAGCACCTTGCAATGACATCTACATTTTGAGTAGGAGCTATCCTGTATGGAGATTTTTATGCCAGCTGACACCAGCGGGGTACCCAAGATCCAGTGTGACACTATAAAGAGGAAGTTTTTCAAAGGCACAAAGATGACTGATTGTGGGCTGCTCACTTCTAGTAAAGGAGATCAAGGTATGCCAAAAAAAAAAACAGGTTTGCAGCTCTGGAAAAGCTTTTAACTCTAACATCAGTAAGAGAGACCAGCTCTGCATGCTCTCAAACCCAGGCACAAGGGTTGCTCCTTGTAGGAGCATCTTTCCCTTCCTAAATTCTTCCAAGCCGTGGATCAGATCTGTGGGGTTGTTCCTATCACATGCACTCACTTAATTACCCAGGATGTATATGCCCTGTTACTGTGGAAGTAACACACTGGTAATTTTTTGGACTAATTCAGGCCTGTAGATACTCTTAGTCGCACAGAGAGCAAAGCCATGTCATGCAGGAGTGGAAGGGCTTGTAGCACCAAGACGGGAGTTAAGCATGACCAAGAAGCAGAGAGGGGTGAGCTGAGCCACTGCTATAAACTCTGTCTGCCATGATCCCACAGAAATGGGTTCCCAGGGTCCCGGAGAGACCCTCCCCTTCCCACCTTTCCCACATGAGTAATTTCTAACCAGCAGCGCCGCGGACCAGCTCTCCCCGTACTGCAGGAGGAAGCGCCTGGTAAAATCAATGGGCAGCTTCCATTTACTGTAATTGGGTCAATGGGTGCCTTCCTCCTCTTAATCATTACTGTGGCTCACTGTGCAAGGCAGTGCTGGAAGCTAAAAGTGAAATAATCTGGTCCCTGTGGAGAATAAGAGGACCCATTAGCAATGGACGCAGAGCTCTCTTGCTTGTGTTTTCTCCGTCTGTCTTTTAATCATGACCTGGGTTACAAGTGCAGGAAGGGCTGAGCTTAGTTTATGTAACCATTTTTCATTAAAAGGATTACTCGGAAGCAAGTGTCCTGCGCACAGGTTTCCCTAATTTGTCCTTGACATTTCTGCGAGTCCGAGGTCTCTCCACGCTGTTCAGCTTCCCGGCAGCCTTTTCTTGCTTAACTGATACTGAATTTAGATTTTTAAATTACCTAATAGTCTACACTGCTTCACATCAAGAAGTTATGAGGGGAGCTTGTCTGCACTGTAATGAGGGCTGGCTCAAGGCTCAAGTACCAGCTACTTACCACGAATAGCCTCTAGCTCCTTGTCCGTGTCTTGCTCCTTTCTAAATCCCTCTGGGATTTAGATCCTATCTGGGGAGCTGGTTGCCACACGTGTTTGTGCAGCTGATGTCCACAGGCAGTGGATGTTAGAGCTACATCTTGTAAGTATGTGTGGGAACCAGATTTTCAAACCCTGGGGGATTTTCTAGCATACTCCTTCCAGCAGACAGTGTCAACAGCCCTACACCAACACAGTGAAAACCACCTTTCTTCCAACTTCAAACATGGATACAATGAGTAGACCCTTGTAGGCTGTTGGTTTGGTTGAAAGCCAAGCGAGACAGCTACATGAGTTCAATTCCCCCATAGTGGTGAGTGTGTAAACGAATAATAAACTTATTTGTGAGGAATAAACTTTTCAAATATGCCTAGGACTTGGATGAAGGCCAGAGAAACACAAGCTGTTCATAGATGTGCTGTGGACATACAAAGGACCTGTACTTGTCAGATTAATTATTCATTGCATTTTTCCCAGCTCAGCTGTCTTATTGACCTCATATCACTAGGAATGGTCTATGGAGAATAATTGATGAGGAAGGACTAGGAGAGCAGAAAGTCTGGACATCTGGAGAGGAAGAACTAGGATCAGTTGAAAGGCTTGAAGTCTTCAAAGCACTAACACTGAAGATCAGGGGTTGTGAAACTGGCACTGGGCTAGAAAATCTGCAAGGATTGGAATATGTTCATAATATTTTGCTGGAAACGAGAATCAGCATGTCTAAGACACCTCTGCTGTACGGGTCAGGGTGCTGGAGCATGAGAAAAGGCAGTGAAGCAGAGATATAGACTGCAGAAATGAGCTGGCTGGAAAGAATGCTGCGAGGGCCAGGGCTGCAGAAAATAAAAGATGATGTGATGGGGGAAACAGCTAGAACAAGGAACTACCCTGCTACTGAAGAGTTGAGAAAGACAGCTGTGATGATTTGGATGTGTGTCAGGAATGGCCCCTAAAAAATACCGTACATGGCAATACACATAGGAGTGTTCGGGACTAGAAATAGAAGAATACTGAGGGCTGGACACACAGTGTGAAGAATAACAGTAAGCTAAGTGGATTGAAGACAAGTCAAGTTGGGAAGCTAATCCAAGGATAGACAGAGTGGAAGGAATCTAGTTCACTCTTTTTATTAAGTTGATGGACTAAAATTTTTAAAATAATTACAAATTTCTTGGATCAACTAACCAATAGAAGAGTTTCACTCTTCTTTGTAGAAGGGCTACAGGGTTAAAAGTGCACTTCATTTGTCCAGATCTTGACACCTACATCTGAGCTGGTTGCCTTCATGTCTTGTGGAAGGACCAGGCAAGAAAAGGCATTTCTTGGGTGCCTAAAGCCAGTACCCCAAGCTCCACCTGCCACTGCTCACTGGTGGGCCCAGCTGTCTGGCTCAGATGCTTGTCTGGAGCCCAGGTGAGACAAGACACCACCACACAGGACTGCAGGGAGGTGAGTCATCACGTGCAACCAGCCCGGGGCTGTTGGCAGACTGGCCTAAGAGCACCCTTCCCACCCAAGTGAGGTCTGTTGGGGCGTTATATCAAGGGCTGAATCCGTCAGTGGCAGGGCTGTCACAGGGGAAACTACCCAAACCCTCCCCATAGGGTAAAAAAAGATGGATAAAAAGGAAAACACAGGAGGACAGGCAGGAATTCAGCAGGCCAGAAGGACCAGGCAGGCTGAGGGGCAGCAGTGCGTGTTCTGAAGAGGAGGCAGGTAGGGAGCATGGTGGAAACAGTAGAGTGGAAAGGTTTGCTGTACAAAGCCTGACCTTGTGTAACTTCTGTGCTTTCTAATGCCCTCATTTGCCAATGAGATGGTGTTTAAAGAGCAGGGGGACACCTTGCTGCCTGCTCCCGAGGGAGCTCGGCCGTCGAGCGAGCTCTTGCCATGCAATGGGACACCAAAGCACCTCGGGTGTCACGGGTGTGGGGAGCCTTGGGGTCCTCACAGCTCCTCCCAGGAGGCTCAGCAAGCTTCTCCACTCATGGTTTTCTGAAATTCCTCTTTATTTCAGTTTACACTGCACCTAAATCACGTATTCAAGTACTGAAAATATTCAAGTGCAAAACCTGGTAGCAGCAGAGGAATGATGGATGTTAAATGGATGAATAAATGAACAGAAATGAACACAAGATCTAAAGCACTGCTACACAGAGAAATGATCCCATCACTATTCTCGTAAGGCTAAAGTATGCTCCTTATGCAGATAAGGATACTTAGCTTTTCAACTTCCAGGAATTTATATGAGATGGGCTTAGTCAAAATAGATGGTGAAAAAATGGTGAAATAGGAAAGTAATATCTTTAGTTCCTATTGCTGTAGGATTGCTTTTCTTTGGAAGGAAGGCTTGTTCCGTTCTGGTTCTCATGGGCAGCAAGCTGCGGGTTATGTCTCTGCAGAGGCAGAAGGCTCATTTATCACAGAAAAATAGAAAACTGATGAGTCAAGAGAGAATAAACGTCCTTAAAATTCCCAATACCAAAAAACACTTTGAAATCTGTGCTGCGGACCATGAATCTCAAACAACAAAACACCTTCTGTGAGACACCCAAAAAACATGGACCTCCTTTCCTCCTCTCTCTAGGAGCATCCTGCAGCATCAAGCCGCCTGAATTTGCTGCAGGAGGATTATGATTTATGGAAAACTGAGGGCATAGATAAAGGATTTGCAATTTTCTCTTGTTGATGGAAACCTCTAGCAATAAATATATATGCAGAGCTGGTCTGACTGATAGATTCATCAGGGCTTGATCTGCCCCAGGATTTAGCTGTCAGTCAGTTGAAAGCAGGAGTTCAGAGGCTGGATTTCATCTCTGCTCCCAATTTCCATAGGTCTCTCTTTCAAGCATTCAGGAAGTGCTACAGGTGGACTTGGGGGCTGCAGAGGCACTAAAATTGCTTAGATTTCTTAGCAGTAAAAGTACATTGGATGGGCCTCATTCCAGCTAATAATTTTTTTTTTCCAGGAGAAAATGCCATTTCAAAACAGTGGAAACATTTAAGGGACTATCTAAAGGAAAATCAGATGGAAGCAAGCAAGGAAGCATTGCACTGAAGTAATAAGATACTTTGCTTCTATCATTGCATGGTGGAACGCTTCACTTATTCTTCTGCAAGATGTGTTCTTCTGAAATGTATTTCATGTGAAAAAGAAAGAAAATGTCAGTTGTTGAAATGGCAACAAATGCTTTGACAGAGACCAAAGGATCCACTCATCTTTTCAAAGCTGAGCTGCATGGGAATTTCCAAGATCCATTGGTTTTGATCCAGCGGAGAATAAGAGCATTTCAAAACAGTGGAATTTCTGCAAAGTGGGAATTCCAGCTCCGGCACTGCACTACTCACTGTCGGTAGTTTCTTGCTTCTGTGTTCCCTGGTGCAAATCCAGGGCCTCAGTGGAAAGACCTACAGCTCGACCTGGGATGTTATGCAAAAAAAAAGGGAGAAAGGGAAAAAGCAGCAGCTGAGAAGAGCGATGAGGTGGCCCAGTGAGACTGTCCTTTCCCTGCACACTCAGGCTGCAGCAGGAGCATCCCGCAGGGATCGGGGCTGGATTTGTGAGGTTCGGCCACCAAGGCTCCCCAGGATTACAGGGCAGGGCCAAGGGTTTGGGCAGACATCAGTGTGCCCAAAGGCACATGCCCGTGTCGGTCCTCCACTGTCTGCTCAAGCCTAGCTCAACTTGCAGCCCTTCCTGCCTGGGACATTACTGGATATTTGTTTTCCACCTGAACATCTGCATCTGCCCTACGGATAGGACTATTCCTCTCAGTGTCCCCTCTGCAACTGGAATTTTAGGAGAGGGATGCTGAAGCACTTGTAGGCAAACCAACTGCCTTTCTCTCCCATCCAGCATGAGCATATGAAAACATTTTCCTTCAAAACATGACCAGTGCAGAGTCAAATGAAAAATGATTTAGCTTTGGCTGAAAATTTCATGGGAAACTTTTTCACATCCAAATTGTTTGTTTTTCAAATCTATCTGGTTTCCACATTTCAGCATCAGTAACAGAACTGATTTTCATGCAAAAATCATAATGATGATCAAGAAAACCAGCCAGGCTTTCTGCTCTTGGAAGCCATGGGAGTTCTTGCTGAGGCCCTGAGTTGCCACCCCAGGCATACGACCACGCAAGCGTATTCTGGCTGTGGCCTGGCAGGAGACACATCCTTCAGAGCACACTGACCCCGGACACATGCAGGTCTTGTGTGTGCCAGCACATGTCCGTGTGACTGAGCTTCATTCCTTGACGTATTTTGGGCCCCTGCAACAAGATAATCCATCAGGAAGCCTCCCTTTAGCATGAGAAAGAGGTTGCACAAGAGCCACCAATAGATGTTCTGTGCTGCACTTCAAAACCTGCCTAGGTGTCATGTGTGGTCCTGGCAAACGTGTTTCCATGGTGAAACACTGGTCCTGATGGTGAAAAGCTTCCTCCGACAGGCTCAGGGCTCTAGCAGAAAACAAACATTTTCTAGTATTTATTAATGTTATGTCTAAACACGAGCTGCATAATCAACCTTTGAAATCTGGCAGCTGCTCAGCCAGAGGAGTTAATATTCTCTACTGGGAATTAATAACCCTCTGTGTTATATCCTGCACTGGATATATCCTGGAGGCACAGCGCCCTGAAAGCCCTCGTCTTGAGACTGGGCTTTCTCCGAAAGGATCAGGGCACAAGTGTCCGTGTTGGCTGCTGTGTTTGTGTTCATGAAGCTTAGAGTGCTGGGCACAGGTACTGAAGTTGTGTCTGGTGCTGAGGCAACATCCATAGTGCTCATGTTGATTGACCGTAGCTTAGAGTTTAGATTAGGTATTTTTATACTGAGTGCAGAGGCTTCACCTATTTTTTTTTTTCATTCCTTGCTTCTATTTATAAGGCACACATTGTCGGCACCTGGAATATGTCAAGTGAGCAATTTGGATAATTATTTTAATTAGAGTAGCACTAGAAAGTCCTCAGTGAGGGTCAGGATTCTGGGATTACCCACCGTGTTCAAGAAGAGGATCTCTTCTCCCTGCCTGTCTCTTGTTCAGTATTTATTAAGCTAAGCAACAGACAATGCCTAAATAAGTATGGAATGGAGACCAAGGAAGGACCCTAGGATTTGGCCAACCAACATTGCTGCATAATCAGAGCCAAGAGCATCCAGGGCACCCAACCCATTCCCCTGTGGACCCATGTTCTCCCTAGTCTTCCTTTTGCCATTGATATATTTGAAGAAGCTCTTATTATTTCTAAACTCCCTTGCCAGATTTTGTTCCAAGCGTGCCTTAGCTTTCCTTGTTGCATTCCTGCATTCCCTGACAATGTTCCTGTATTTCTCCCAAGGGGTCTGTCCTTTCTTCCACATTCTATATACTGCTTTCTTTCACTTGAGTTTTGCTAGGAGCTCCCTGCTCATCCACGTGGGCCTCCTGCCCCCCCTGCCTGACTTCTTACTAATAGGGATGCACAGTTGCGGGGCATGGAGGAAGCGTTGCTTTAAAACTAACCAGCTGTCTTGGGTCCCCCTTCCTTCCAGAATCCTAGCTCATGGAATCTTACAAGGAGGTCCCTGAAGAGGCCAAAGTCAGCGCTCCTGAGGTCCACGGTTACAAGGCCACTTACAGCCCTGCTTCTTCCTATTAGGTTCTGAAGTCCAACAACTCATGATCACTGCAGCCAAGGCTACCCTCTACCTTCACATCTCCAACTTCCCTCTCCAACTCTTCCCTCGCTATTAGTATGAGGCCCAGGAGCTCATCTCTCCTCGTTAGCTCCTTCACAGCCTGTGTCAAAAAGTTATTGTCAAACTTCAATATCATGAAAGTATCGTAAAACTTCATTGAAAGTAAGACCCTGTGGAGAGTCACACCCTACATACATATTCATAATCCAAATTAAGGTGGTCTGATGATTTTGAAAAAAAAAAAAAAAAGCCTCACTACTAAGAGTTTAAAATAAAGGAGAATTGAGCTCTTAAGTGTCTTCTTAAAAGCCTATTGGGATATTGCTGTCTAAGAAAGCAACGAGTGATTTAGATCTCTGGTTTCCCAGAGCTGCTGGAATTTGACTGCTGAGTCTGAGTGTTTTGTTGAGTTCTGCTTTTTGACTTCCTAAGAAGGCAGGACCTGAGAATGGTGCCTTTCTGAGGTTTGAATTGCTCATTATTTTCTTTAGCTTGGACTCCACAGGAGGCACCTGTGTCCATTGTCTGTTTTGTAGGAAGTGACCTGTGTAACATCTTTGTCTCTTTTGGGGATGTTTGTCTAATTCAGGACACCATTGTTGTTGACAGCAATTTTTAGGAATGATTTTCCCCAAGTAGATAGGACAAAATTCTATAATTAAAAGCTTAATTATTGCTTAGATAACTTCAGCTTAATTGCCAGTTGCAGCTGAGTAGAACAGTTGGGACATTAGGGAATTACAGCTAATGTGAACAAGAGCTCTGATGTATTTCTTCATAATATTGTGTTAAGTAAAGCCCTTGAATTCCTCCAGTGTTATTTTAAAGAACTGCATGTGATAAGTCAACGTAGTTATGTGCTCCGTGTGAAAAATTGCCAGTTTCCAACAGGGCAAATATGAAAAAGCAGCAGAGAAGACATTCTGAAGAAATGAGACTTTATTGACATTCTTGTCCCACCTTCCATGGCCATCAAATATTGTTGGAGAGTATGATTTCACACTCTCGTTGTGATTCCAGAGAGTGGGTAGTAAAGGGAATTTCATGTTGGTGTATCATCAATTCTATGTGTTTTTTTCTTTTTCAAAGCATAAAAGAAAGCAATAGAGATAGCAATGATGGAAAACAAGGAGAAAATGTGAGTCCTTGACTATCATCTTTTTTATCAATGATAGTTGTCATTGTTTCATCACAAAGATGGGGTTTGTGCAGATGTGGAATAAGATGAAAAAGCAAAATTCATCAAGAAAATGATTTTCTGATCAAGAAAATTTGGATTCCAAATTATTTTCTTTTTAAGGAGAGAAACATAGGTATCTATTTAATCTATGACATATTTTTTCTTAACCTTTTCTGCCTAAGAGTTGCCAATACTGATGTTCCAGCAGGTTAAAATGGAATAAGGATTTTTACTCTGTGCCATATCATATTTCTGTTTTGCAAGTGGTATGTCCTGAATAGGAAAACCAGTACATGATAAACCCATTACTCCACATAGGGCCAAGGGTAAAGCTGCCAGCAGAGAGTCTGTTCACTGGAGCACAGATGTCCTTCATGTGACTCCAGCTGAACTGGGGCAGAACTGTCCTGCCTTTCTCTGCTTCTCTGTTAGTCAGACAACAAACGGTAGGATCTACTCAGCTTTCCTTCATTTCTACCTTCCTTTTCAAACCTTTTAAAGTCTCAAATCACACATCTCATTACCAGTGGCCACCTTTGGCCATATAGTTTCATGCTTCAAGGGGAAGAAGCTTTCTCTGTCCTCCTGGTTGTTTAGTGAGCACATAGAGTCTAGTACCTTTTTTTACGTATTGTCCAATTTCCCCAATGGTTCCCATTCCAAAAACCTGACACTGTGAGCTTTTATAGATTCATATCTTCCAGGACTTTAAATGGCTTTGGAGTTACTAATTTTCTAGGGCTATGATGAATGGCACAGGTGAAGATCTGACACTGACAGTTTAGAGAAACCATAACTTAAACACAATCACCTCCTGAGTAAGTGATGTGATAAGTGATGTGATAAGATAAGCAAGAAAAGGAAGAGGTGAAAATTGGGAGAGCTGTGTGTTGAGGAGGTGAAAAGGGATGTAAAGGATAAGTGGAATTCTATGCGGAACAATAAAGCTCAGGAGGACCTAAGCAATAAATGATCTGTGGTGACTCTTGCCCAGCAGTGGGTGAATTGCTGCCATGAAGTGGTGTCCATGGGTGTAACCAAAATGTGCAGTGGCCTTTAGAAGTGTTCCTAGGATTCTGTTTCCACATGTTGCTTCTCAGGGTTTGGATCCAGATGGAGATGAGACGATACGAACTCAAATGATGCCAGTCATTCCTGGATAGATGGATGCATGCATGCATGGATGTGGGAAGATGATTTTTTTTCTTTTTCTTTTCTTTTTTTTTTTCTTTAATATTTTAAATGAAATGGCCTTGGAATGTCAGTAAATATGACAGCATGATTTAAGAGACTTGCAGCAGAGCTTTCTGGAATGTGTATGAAGAAAAAAAGACAAGTAAGAAGAGAAGAGAAAAAATGAGCCACAAATTAGTGAAAATATAAGGTTTATTTATTAACAACAAATTTAACATTTCTGTAAGAAATCAGTTGTTCCTCGTTACATTGCAATACGTGCTACACATCATTTTCTCCTACAAGGCTTTTCTCCTACAAGGTTTCTCTTAGCACTGGGAGCCATTCTTTCACGCTAGACTTTGATTCCCAGATTAACTAAATCACTTTCCTACTGAGTCAAGATATTGGAATGTTTCTGTTGGAATTGCCTGAAATGGGCTGTTTTCTCCCTCACTTGGAGAGTCACTTCTGTTTTCGTATGGAGTTTGTGGAGTGCCTAGGCTTGCGGTGCAGCTCACCAGTTCTGAGGGCAGCTCTGCACACAGGGGCCTTTGCCCAAGCAGCTCCTGGGTGCTGCTGCTGCAGCTGAAGTGCATGAAATGATGTGTGTGAAGCTGCCACATTGGACACACGCTTTCCAGTGAAATACAAGGGAGAGGCCCATCCCACTTCTCTGCACAGTTTTGGACACTTTTGCAGATATCTCTGTTGTGTATGATGGTGGCCAATGAGAAAGGGAGTCAGCTGTGGGAAGATGCCCAGAGTTGAGCTGGAGTTGAGTTTTGTGGACAACACCAAGCTGGGTGGAGCGGCCGACACTCCGGAGGGCTGTGCTGCCATCCAGAGGGATCTGGACAGAGGGACCTGGTCAGAGAGGAACCTCATGAGGTTCAATAAGGACAAGTGTAGGGTTATTCCTGGGGAGGAATAACCCCAGGCACCAGTACAGATTAGGGGTCGACCTGCTGGAAAGCAGCTCCTCGGAGAGGGACC
>JAVCKT010001817.1:0-11789 GCA_032273925.1 Rhynchotus rufescens
AAAGCAGAAATTCTTTTTATTTGTATATTGCTATCAAGACTAATTCTGAACCATCTACTTTATAGAATAACAATATTGATGACCTGTGGATAGTCTGGTTTTGAAAACAAGATTAAGGAGGAAGTAAACAAGAAAATTTGTACTAGAGAAGCAGCTGTTAAGATGAATTGCTTTTGTCTTCCAAGCACACATAAGACAAGCCAGAATTCAACTCATCGTACTCACTACTAAAGAACAAGTGCTAGAAATGTAACACAGCTGTCCAGCACATCCTTGACTACACAACCAGCAAAACCACAATGAACAATCATCGCTTTAAAGTTTCAAATTCCTAAATGCTTTGACGTTCTACTTCACAACTGTAATAAAAGTATTATTTTTTAATTGCAAGTAATGAATAATTGCACTTGAAATTATACTTCCAGATGTCTATCAGAAGTTTTTTCCTTTTATGAATTCACACACTTATTTGTTCACAAAATTCAGTAATTCAGTTACTTGCATAGATTAGGGAGTTGCACAATGTTTTCAAATGATAGTATGCAAAGTTGTTATAGTCAGGGCAAACACTATATGCGGTCAGCTTTGCTTTTATTAAGTAAGAGTGGAACAGCTGCCCTCAGCTTTTTACTGAATTCCAGAAACTCCACTAGGGCAAATGCTGTGTGGCACTACTCAAGTAGTTGTCAAGTCACCAAGTTGTCAAGTCACCAAGACCAGTTCTATAAAATGGTTTAATGTTACTATCTACATGGAGGACTAATTTCCACCACTCCCCTGATATTTAAAGTTCACACAGATTGAAATAAAACACAGAATGTTTGCTTATGGTTTATAAAACGTATCTAATCTACCTTTCAGCAAGTCTATTAAAAAGGATTATTAAAAGGGATTACCAGTGATTATGGAAGGGGGGAAAAAAAAAGTCACACCAGACCATCAATTTTTCAAGGAAATCAAAGACAATTACAACTGATTGATGAACTCATCAAATATTAACATGGAAGTTGAAAGGTAATAAAAGGGCAGGAGACTCGTGCGTATTCAACACACACTGAATACTCAAAAAGCAGTATCGTATGGCCCTGTCTTCCATCACTACGTAATGTTAGAGCCAAGGAGAGATGTGCTGTCTGTCTGGAATTAATAAAGCAAGTAGTGTCTAGCTCTCTTGTCATTGCTTAATACTGTAAATTGATCTGTCACCAATTTCAAATTTGTAATGCAAGGCAATGCTGTTCAGGAGGAAAATATCCATATGTTCTATAAGGCACTTTTAATCTAAAGTACAAATATATTAAAAGATATATATATAGAGTTTAACTGAATGCACTCTGAATTACAAACCCCATCCCTCAAGCTAACTTCTAGTGAAAGCCTGATAAAACTCTGCCTCATTACAGTTTTAGCTTATCACGGCAATGACTGAAATCAAGAACACTGAAATTCCTAAAAATGCTAAATATGGAGACTGCATCTAAATAGCAAAGACAACAGAAACAGTTAAGTGCAAATGTAAGCTGCCCAGAATATAATTATGGGTTTTTAAGAGTAATTTAATTTTGGACTTCTAACTTAGTTTCTGCAAAAAGTTCTTTGTCAAAGAGTCAAAGATAACAGTTTAACCAATATGGTTAAAGCACTAAGCACAAAACCAAACAGAGAAGTCAACTGGATTCATGGTAGAAGAGTGAGCTTGTGTTTGAAAACGTCTTATAGTTTTGAATGGATTACTTAAACAGTGTAATAAAATATCAGCCATTGGAATAAGATCTTCTGAGTGATAGGGAATTCAGAAAAGCAGCTTAAATCCTCATTCCCATCGAACTTGATGTCAGCATTGCCAGAATGCATTTAAGGAGTGGGATGCTCCTAAATTACAGCTATAGTTACCATGGCCAGAGAAAAGCTCCAGACTGTAAGCAACAGGTGGGAAGAGTTTTGGAAACAGGCAAAAAGCAGAAAACTACTGCATGTTTGCTTTTATAACTTTTGAGCTGACAACATGACTCTTTGTTCTGTTGCAATGGAACTGTTCTCATCTTTATACTTGGTCATTACTAAAAATGTTGAGAAGTAAGGTGACAAGCAGTGTAGATCACACACATTACAACTACAAACAAGAGGAAAGCTCTTGTAAAGCTAAAGAAATGAAATACAAGTTTGCTATGGAAGTAAGATTTAAACATAAGTCACCTACCTTTGCCGAATTTGAACAAAGTTCAGGAGGATGGGGTGAACAAAAACTGAAGTAATTTAGCTGTGCATTTATGAGACTTTTCATAAATTACAAATGACAAGGTTTATGCAGATGGCCACAAATATATCTACATGTATATGCAGAGAGAAATACACATTCTTACCCAAGATTCATGGTACAAAACTGTGAGGAGGTGTATTCCATAATCATAGTTCTGTCTCCTTAACGGACACCTAAAGAATTCAAACACAAAGCCAATCTTTTGGAATTCAAGTTACTGTCATCGACTTCTGAACAAAATACTAATCATAATATATTTCTAATCCCTATCTTGGGTATCTTACTGAGATTCACACACACATTTCAGGTTTACACAACGAAGCATAGAAGCATACTCATGCCTTTATGAGGCTATTAAGAATATAAAACTACAAGAATCTGCAAGACAGTAGGAAAAAGTACAAAAATAGGATCTGTAGATCTTCAGGAACCATTATAATTTTCTTTGCACCCTACACCAGAGAGAGTCAAAAATGGAATCCAACAGTTCAGTTTGGATTCTCTTCCTTCACATCTTTTCAGTACTGGCATCCACTTACCGTAGAGTAGACTGAGTATGGATTTATCTAAGAATAGAAGTTATGCAAAATAATCTAGAAAACAAACTTTAAAAATTGTTCAAAGGATCAATCAAAAACATGAAAATAAAGAATTAGGATCATCACAACATATGAAAAGTATTAACTAAGTAATGCCTTTTGCATTATCAAACATGTCTCGTTTTAAATTCGGACTCACATACAAGAAATGTGTTCAAACAGTTTTACAAGTGAAATAAATGGAGGTAGCCCCAAACTGTTTCACATTTTTAAAAACACTGTACCTTATTTCTACTTTCAGCCTAAGCTGACAGTTAAGAACTTTGAAAGAAGGCAGCAGGATATAAACAAACATTACTAAGTTTCTCATAGCCTAAGCAGAGATTAAAAACTTATTCTGTGTACTCTTCTGTGGCCACACAGTTCATCTTCAGAATTTAAGCAAAATGACCTGTCACTTGAAGGGTATTAAATCAGTCCTCAGATTTCACATTGCCAAAACGGGACTGCTATTTTTTTCAAAAGCACATCATTCCCAGACAGTCAAGAGAAATTGTCTGCACCTTTTTTTTCAGTTAACAATGACTAGAACAAACTTCTGAAAGCTATTTTCTCAAATTTGTAATACTGGCTGCCCATTACAAAACTTGCTTTGAAGATCTACCCAATAAGCTGCCAATGTGTATTTTTGATCCATAATTTAAGTTGGAAATGAACACAGGAAAAAAAAATATAACGTCAAAATTACATGAGACAAAAGCATTTATCTGACTAGTATGGAATATGACAGATCTAGCAAATAAATCTTTAAAAAAATGTTTCTTCAGAATTTTTCACGTAGAAGAATTTCAATTTACAAATAATTTACACAATGGTCTGGAAGAAACTATATTAAAGACACTCAGAGCTGGTTTTCTGAGAATTTCCTAAGAATAAGGCAAAACATTCACTAGCATATTAAGATTTCCTTCCAGAAAGAAGGATAAGACCATACACAGATATCCTAGAAAAAATAAATAAATAAACAAAAATCACTTTTGGTACCAAAACAGGTCCCAAAGAACCTTCTCCCCAATAAGAGGATGGGCAATTAAGGATAAGGAAAATAGATTCTAATACAAAATAAGACAAGAAGATTAACGACTGCTTTTCATCAAACTGGATTTAGTTGTGAATTTATAAATTAATTCATAGTATGTACACTGGCCTCCTAAACTCTTCAGAAGCTAATGCAGCAAACATGCTTTTACAATGCAGTCTGTTGAACATAATTGTAAATTACAGTGCTTCATCTAAACCCAGAATATAAAAGCATTGAGAAATGTCTGGTCACTAATGCCTTATTTTTTTCTTGCCTAGATCTCTTCAAATCATTGTTAAAACTAACATAATCCATTTGTCAAACACAATGAATGCTTTAAAATAATGGCTGAGACTTCTAAACACTAAGCATCAATACCTGGCAATATTTAGCAACTACTATGTTTGAACATATGTGATTTGTCCATAAAACTAAGACAAACAGAAGTACTGGTATGTTTACCCCAAGTCAGGTTTATCCCACAAAATAATACTATTTTACAAAGTTAATAATTAAGACAATGTCAGCAAGAAAACAAACACAAGCTTTCTATTTGGACCAGTTACAACTAACTAACAGTTACATCTTTCTTCCTGTAACTATACCTGTCTGTGGTAATTGTGAGCATATCTGTATCCTTGCAGTATCGTTCTCCTACAAGTTTAATGATCTTCTTCTTTGCATGGTCATCTAAATTCAGGTTAGAAAGTTTAACCTTCAAGAGAAAAAGAAAAATCTTAAAATTATTTGGAAAAAACAATTTATGTCCCCTGAAAAATATTTCAACATATGGTTAGGAAAAGCTTTTAGCAGGATAGTTATGAAGTATGTATTTGTGGACTTTCTTTTAATTGTCAAAGAATTTTAAGACAAGGCAAGTACAATCTGAGCCTTCAAACAGTTAATTTCTTTTCATACAAGCATCAAAGAGGTTTAAGATGGAGACATATTTACTCAATTTTCTCTCAGAGCAGAAAAAAACATAGCTCTCGGTGTAGCTGGCAACTGTATTTCATATCTGAACTACCTCATCTAGAAAAAAATACATTTTTTTCAAATGCATCCTGATAATGTTGTTATCAAGATCTTTCCAAGATATTTTCTACAAGCACTGAAAAGAGAGGAAGGACCTCAAGGTACTCAATACTTATCAACATGACTACTGAGAGATATTTAATGGAATAGAGCTGAACATAAAACAAATAACAATCATTTACATAGAAAAAAAATAAAAACCAAGTCTGAAGAAAATTTCTGTCTGTATAGCAAGCATGAAAAGCAAAGCAAGCTAGTTTTGGTTATGTTTCAGGAAAACTAGAAAAAGTTGAAAGTCTAGAAGAAATATGAAGCCTTATTAAAAAAAAAGTAGTAGCTACAAAGAAATTCCTAGTAAAATTGGGATAATAAAGCACTATACCGAAGTGCAACGCTAGGTTATGAAAAAGAGAAGTGAAAAAACATGTATGATCATAGGGAAGAATTCTCTTAACTGTTAAGGAATTAGTTAAAATTCACAGTTCAGAATTCTTTAATAAAATTCACAGTTAAGAACTCTTTAATAGAATTCTTTTAACACAATTTTTTAGACTTTTTAATGCCTTTTTAGTCATACCTTATCAAAACCTCAGTTTTGATATATTTATATATGCTACAAACAACATTACATGTCAATAGAGAACTGCATCTAGAAATGGGGCAGTTAGAACAAGAAAAAAATACTATTTAGTTCTCTTAATTACTGGTTGATTATAAGACCTGTTAGTGATATTTCTAGTAAAAGAAAGATTACAGGCCCACCCTCTGCAATTGATAACCTAGAAATATACCTGTGCCTACTTAACAGACAATTCGTCAGAAGACACACTATTTTGTTTCTAATAGAGATTAGTCTTAATTTATAATCAATACATATATCATTATAATGAGATTTCTGAGACACTGCTATGTATTTTAGGAAATCTAGTTTTCCATTTGGGCTTTCAGCAAACCACTCTTTAAAATCTAGTATACTTGTAAAAATTCCAAAAATCAATCAAGCAAGGATTTAGGGTTTTGAAACAAATGTGTGTTGCTTACCAAAAATAAACAAACAAAAAAATACAACTTACTTTTAAAGTCACCACTCTTGCTTTGGGATTACGAATAGATGTCCCTGCACTAACATAATCTACTGTTTCAATTTCGATAGGAAAATGCTGCTCACATTTCTCATCACTGTCCAAAGCACTTGGCCACTCAGTACAGAAATCTGAAGAATAAAAAGAAAACAATTAACATGTTTTCAAAAACTTATTGTAATATGTCCTTTTAAAAGTAATTTTTTTATAAAACCTTTATTCATTTAGGTAATGGCAGGGTCACTAACGGCCCCCAATCTGTTCAGAGGGAATAAGCTCTGCATGGGTTATTCCATCACAGATGCAGGACTTGCAGTTCCCTTTGTTTAACCTCATGAGCCCATATTTCCAGCCTGCTGAGGTCCCTCTTCACGGCAGCCCTATTCCATGACGCTGCTCCCTTGTTTATGGTACTTTCTGTGAAGCTGCTGAGTGTGCGCTCTGTACAACCACCCAGGCTGCTAATAAAGCAGGCTTTCCTGTACTTGACAATAGCTTCCAGGAACACTTGCTTCATAACCTTGCAGGGACTGTAGCGATGCTGACTGCCCTGTAGTTCATCTTTCCCCCATTCTTGATAGCAGTCAAGCAATTTTCTACATCTTGGAACAGGCTGTTCCCACACTTCAAGGAATGTCCTGGAATATCCATCAGCCCTGATGAGCATCTCTGCCCGCCAGGACAGCCGCTCATTACATTTTGTCAAGAAAATTCTTAAACAAACCAAAAAACATTCTCCTGAAGTCAAGTGCTTGTACCAACTGTTTCCTTTCTTCTCTCAGGATTTAAACTCCATAGTTTCAGGGTTGCTGTTACCAAGCCTCCCTATGAGCTTCACAGACTTAACTGCCTTTCCATGAGTAACACATCCAACAGATCATCTTATTCACAGAATTTAACAATTATCTTCATTAAGAAATTGCTTTCAACCCACTCATGCCGTCCTCATGTCTCTCAAGATCTTAAACTCCAACATCTTATTGTTGTGGCAACTGGTATCATCCTCTCACATCCCCAAGCAGTTCTTCCTAACTTGTGAGTAGCGTGTGCATCACAGCACTTTCAGTAGTCAGTTTATCTGCAACACGCTACAGAAATCTCAGAGATTGCTTCTGTTCCACCATATTTACCTTCTATTAGATATTTTGCTGGCTGCAGTTCCACACGGAAACCAAAGCCTGTAAACATGAGCCTTTCCTTAGCTGTCTAAAGAAGGCTTTATTCACTTCCTCTTCTTAATCAGACAGGTTATAGCAAACACTCACGAACACAGCCAGCTTGTCCTCCATCCTGCAGCAAAGCTCTGCATGTTTCAGCCTTTCCTTCAGTGTAGGTCAGCTCCTCCTCTACATCTGCCTTGCCTGCATTTCAGTCACACAAGCTCTCCCACTGCATATGTGCGACATCTCAAAGACTTACAGATCCTCCCTGGCTGCACGTATCTGTGTACAGGCCACTGAAAGTGGGCCTTTGATCTCCTTGCCCCCTTGCCCCTCTACTTTTCTCTGTGCTTTGACCATCAATTCCTCGGAAATCTAATTAAAAGTCCTGCTCTTAACTTATCAAACTTCTTAGCAAAGATGATGTTACACATCAGATGGACCTTGTATCTGCTTATGGGAGCTTTCTCCTACACTGAAAAGCAGTATTTTCAAATGTGTGCTGCAATGGTAGGGTACTGATTACCTGTTAATAAACCAGGCTCTAACCTCCTGAGAAGTGAGTTGTACCCATCACTCATAATCCTTAGGACACTAAACTAAGGATTCTCTTGTCTGAGCAGTATCTAAAAGGCTCTCACTGGTAGCCTGAAAATCTCACAATATTTCTTCCCATCAACCATGTAACTCAATACAGAACAAGAACGGCATATACGCCCTTTGTCTTGTTAGCCAAAGGTATAAAAGAAACCAGTTTTAGAGATGGATACTGTTGTTCCTTCTGCCTCACAGTAGTTACACATCAAATTGTCTTAAAAGTCCAAATTTGTTCTGAAAAACAAAGTACAAATACACCACAAAACAAAGAAAGAATCTCACCTCTTAGAGCTGCACAATGTTTTCTAATTGCAGGAGGAGTAAGATGCAAAAAATTGGGAATCTAAAAAATGCATATGCAAGTTAGTAAAATAACAACACTGTTCATAAATAAAGTATTAAAAAGGGACATCACTGAAATTTGATTACATTTTCAACTTTAGAAGACTTTAGTAAAGTTGTCTCTCTCCTTAAATCTGTCACAAGATAAGAATTAGGCCTAATTATAGAAGTCACAAGCACCATAACCCTAATTAAGACTCCTGATGAGGTTCATTTATATTTGCTACTTACACTAACCTTATTTGAAAGATTTATTAAATGTACTCAACAGAAAACCATACCTAGGAAGAGACATTCTGATCAAAGCAATGCAGTCTTAGTGTGAAATAGCTTTCAAAGCCAACAAACACCAAAAGAATGTATCCTACCTTTATGAGCTCTAAGTTGCCTTCTTTCGGAGGAGGTACTCCTCTCTTCACTGGGTAGCCCATGCGAATTGGAAGAGGCACAGAAGCAGGTTTAAACGAAGCTGCTGTTGGATAAACACTGCTCCAGTCCTGATCAACAGCCATCCTCTCAGTTCTAGGAGGTACATGCTAACAGACAGAAAGATGGAAATTTGATGGGGGACAAACTGTTTTGTGAGACAAAACAGTAGCAATACACATGATTTCTCTTCCCCCCCCCCCCCTCCAGAAATAAGTTCCTCTAGACATAATTTTCAAGAAGCACATAAAAGGTTGTCATTCAATTTTAAATGAATTCTTAAAGAGAGAGCTTGTTAGATTTTTCCTTTCCCAATCCTCAATTGCATTTTACTTCAGAAATACCTAGATTTAAGATCCTGCTATCTTTTTGGGTCCTCATAGGCCATTAGAAAAAACAAAACAATATTTAACAGCAAATTCAATTTTCTAAAGCACCTAAGTGCTTAGGAGAGGACAAGGACAGAGTTTTTGAAATTAAGGAATTCTGAAACTCTGAACAAGTTCACTGTAACCCTGAAATGACTTGTTTTCAAAAATCTATTATCAGAATAATATATCACTGTATTGTAGTAATAGCTTATAGACTCCAATAACTGAACAGAGTTCCCATCAAGCCAGATGCTCTTAATAATAACACGATAATACAGACAGGTTAAATGGAATCGGATATAGGCAGTCTGACTGTTTTGGTATATCAGCAAGCTTGTCAGTGGTAGCTAGATGAACAGAATGGACACTAAACCACTTTTACTAAATAGTAAAATAGCAAATGCCTTTAAAAATCATAATGTATAGTAACCAAACTTCTTAAAATTTTGCATGTGTAGAATAAATACAAAAATTCTCATAGATTAAAGCTGAAGTATCAGTTTTAATTTTATTGTACAAGAACAATTTCGCTTACACATGCTAATATATCTTTTAATTATGCAAGGGGAAAAAAAAATCACTAAAAATCCTGTAAACTCTTATTGAAAGGAACACTGAAATGCCTCTGCTGCTTTTGAGCATAACCTTAAGTTATTTTTCAAGTCTGTAGCATTTGGGCTCAGCAGGAGCTAAATATTGATGCTTTTGTCTTTATGTGAATAGATGGAAATTAGCCGGAACAGTAAAGAATTTAGGTACCAATTCTAGAAATTGGTCACATTGCCTTGTTTCACCAGTTGCAGGAAGGGTCCTGTACAAACTAATATGACATAAAGTGTAGAAAGTCTTTTTAAACACCTTCAAGTTAACAGGAAATAGTTTCATTTCTTACTGTTCTTATGAATTCTGATGTCCTGCTTGTTCTCCGTGTTGAGGCTAAAAGAAAAAAATATATATATTTTCAATAAGAACCTCTTCATGTGTACTCATACCAGAACCTCTACAAAATATATGGAGTAGCTCAAATCAGCCACTCCAAAAGTACACAAATTGGCTTCTTCTTCTATTTTGCAGAAGTAAACTCATAGTTCTCAGTTTTGGAGCTCTAGTCTCAAACTTATAAAAAGGTCTCTCACTTAAATAATTGCAGTGATATATGAACTGAATGAGTGACACAAACTGGGTTCGGTTCATATCTTGCCTTTAATTCTTCAGCAGTCAAGGCCCTCCACAGAGGCAAAAAAAATGACCTTGTAAATCTTCACTTGGAATTCAAATAACTAATTTGTGGAATATCAATGTAAAAACATTTAATCTAAGATCTCATGGAAGAGAAGATTTTACTTTACAGAATCTCTGTGCAATGCTTAATACGCTTCTTGAATCCAAATACTCAGAAGCACCTAAACACATACATCCAAGAGGCTTGTCCAAGAACACAACAGCCTTGACTAGCCCAAAAACTGTTTTTGGAATATGCTCATTTTAATCTTTAACAGTGGATGTTTGATGTTGTATTGCCTTATTAATTTGTTTTTGTTCTCACACCTCTTAAAGACAGTGCTTTCTGTTTTCTCTATCCAGGTATTTTATGACTCAATTCTGTTCTTTCTCTTCTTCATACACAGTAATCAAAACTATATCACACATATGGGGTCTGCAGCAGAAAATACCTATCACTGCTTTATGAGTTCCCTTGTGCTTTAAAAAAAAAAAAAAAAAAAAAAACACTTAATTAAAAACCAAATTGTTTATTATGTCAAAAAAACCCCAAAATTTTACATCAGAACATCTTTTAAACCCGGTGTGCTATGGACCCCAAAAGCAGGCACCATTTATTGATCCATGTGGTGACCTAGCCTGCTTCTAAATCTGCAAAAACTTATGCCCACCTAGCCGTTGGGAAAAGGCCAATACAACCCTGTCCAGGTTTGCAGTTTGTGCACCTGCGCTCAGAACACGCCGAGCCGCTGACTCGGACACTGAACACGTCAAACAGACACGCGTGTCTCAGCAGACTCCGAACAACCTCAGGAAGCCCCCAGGGCTGCACTGCGCTTCGCCCCTCAGGCTGCCGGGCCCACCTCACCTTCCCTCTGCCTGCCTCCGCTGCCGCCCACCGCCGGCACGGAGCAGTAGGCCGCGGCCCCGCACAGGGCCCCGGCCGCCGCCCGGCCGCCGCCCCGCGACAGCGCGGCCCAGTAACCGACACCGAGCAGCCAGGGCGCCCCGGCGGCCGCCATCTTCACCGCCCGCACGCGCGCGCGCGCGCAACCGCGCGGCAGGACGGCAGCCGATGTGGGCCAAGGCAGCCAGAAAGGCGAATCGTAGGCGCTGCCCGCCGGGGTGGCGGCGTCGTGGCGAGGGCGAAAGGAGCAGCTTCTGCTCCTCTCACTGAATTTATTTACTTGCTCTCACACGTGAAAATGCAATTTCTTAAAAACTGTGAGCTGTTCCTTATCCTCTCTGCACCCTTAAAGCAAGGGGAACCCATCCACACCAGCCACCAACGGGTTATGTTAAATCATAGCTAAATAAAAGAGCAGAAATGCAAGCCTGTTAAGTTTTTGCAGCACTATACATTCGTCTCTGGCCATATTAAGATTTCCAGGGTTTAACCTATTTGTTTCACATTGCAACACACCCCTAATGTAGTTTACCTTTTTGTGATTAATACAACATCTCGCTATGACTTCATCTGCTGGATGTCATCTATCTGGACTTCAGCAAAGCCTCTGACATCGTCCTCACAACATTCTCCTGAGCAAGGTTCAGAAGTGTGGGATAGATGAGTGGACGGGGAGGTGGATTAGGAATTGGCTCGATGGCAGAGCACAGAGAGTGGTAGTCAGTGGCGCAGAGTCCAGCTGGAGACCTGTAGTTCGCGGTGTCCCCC
>JAVCKT010001820.1:0-17083 GCA_032273925.1 Rhynchotus rufescens
CTTCCCTTCCCTTCCCTTCCCTTCCCTTCCCTTCCCTTCCCTTCCCTTCCCTTCCCTTCCCTTCCTTTCTTCTCTTTCCTTCTCTTTTTTTTCCATGAGCAGATACATTTGCTCTGCATTTTGATTTCTTTCAGTAAATTCTGAAATCAGGGTTTCTTTTTGTCCTGACTGCAGGTTTTACCATTCTTTATGAACTTTCCAGTTTTATGAATAATGTTGCGATCTCTTATTCTAGACAGGAGGAGAGATCTTATAGTTGAGACCTTGGTCTGAGCTTTGGAAAGTTTTGGTAGACTTCTGTGAAAAAAAGATGTTGTTTTTACGGCAATTCTGTTGTCTTTAACCTCTTAGAAATCCCTAGGAGGGGTAGAGAAACCTGTAACATGGATGTAACTCAGGACGTTGGCTATGGAGATGCCAGAAAATGAGTCTAGAATGAACGCTGCTGGTCATTGAATGGAAGCTTTTTTGACCGATCCTGCCTTTGCATTTGCTAGGTCAAATGAAGACTATTGATTTTTATTTTGCTTTCTCTTTATGATCCAATCCTCATAGCATTAGACTATCTCAGTGGATCAGTTGTGATTTCAGCTTCTAAAAAATGTGATCTGTAAGTTAGTTGAAGAATGGGGCCCTAAATAATTATCTGCAGATGAAGAACAACAAGGGCTCTAGCATCTCTTCCTATTTATCTTCTACCCTTACTGGCTGTAGTCACGTTCAAAGGTTCGAGTGAATCGATTTTGGAGAAGTTAGCATAGACCCTGATTTTTGAAACCCAGCTCTGTGCATTCAAGAGCTTTACAGGATGAATTTTCTTAATTGTATGTTAGGGTTGGCATACATCAGGCCTGACCACAATGAGATGAGAGCTTCCTTCTGCTGCAACAGGTATGGGAACAGTCTTCAAATGACCTGAAACTAGGCCTGTACACACACCTATTGCCTACCTTGGAAGGGATGGCGGGAGCAATTGGCCACATTTTCTGCTTTTTTGGCAAAAATTGCTGGCTATTTTGCAGGCATTGGCCTTCTGGTGATCTACAGAGCTTCCTGCCTCATCCAAAACTAGGGCCATCCCTGATTCTCCTGTGGCACTAATTCTGTATGGTAATGTCCGTCCATACTTTATCCACACAGCGACTGCTATTCAGCAATGGTCAGTGCCAGTTTGTTTAGGAAACCCAAGCAGGAGGTTAAAGATTAGCTTGTGCCCTGAAGGTTATGGCCTTTTGTAAGAATTTTGTCTAAAAAACAAACAGCAAAACCAAATAGCAGCAACAAGAAAACAATGACACCAACACAGTCCTGTTATTCATCCTGTTATTTCCATCAGATGAGTTTTTTGAGTTGCCTTCAGTGAAGGAGAAGTTGCTAATGGAAGTACACGTTCCTTCAACGGAGTCTTGGGCTATATTTGCAACGAATACATCTAAATTCCTGGAGAGGAATCAAATGTCCAGAGAGGGTTTCTTTGCTCCCAGGTCCAAGCCTCGTGCACTCGGCATGCTGTGCAGACAGTTTGTCTCCGCTTGCGGGACGGCGTTCCCAGCGCTCGTCCGTCTGATTCTGACAGCCAGAGTTTCCCACCGTGCCTCCCCGCTGCAGATCTCAGCCCCGTCCTCGTGAAGAGCCCTGCAGACAGCCTGGACCCAGCTAGTCCCGAGCTGTGTGCCTAGCCAGTGTGCTAGGTCTGTGGTCGCAGGCTTTGCTGGACCTCGGAGCTGTTCCTGTGCTTGGCTCATTGAGCCACCAGCCCTCTGGTCTCCAGCTTGACCAACAGCCTGGGCTCCACTGTCCTAACACAGGGATGAGCCGTGAAATCTTCCTCCTAACACTCACTTTGCTTCATGTGCTGAAGCCTGAAGACTTAAACCTTTCAAAACTCTTAGCTTTATAAAAAGTTTGTAGTTCTGGTCCTTTCTATTACCTGTATGAAGGTTTAAAACAGTGTAACTTCATAGATTTCTAGCAGAAGTGTTCTTGATTTGTATCCATCAGAGAAGAGGGTCGTATTCCAGGGCTTTTCGGTTTGGGAGCATTTTATTTTGAACTGGAAGCATTGGATTGTCTCTAGGTATTTCCACACTTAGATTATTCTGAACTTTGAGTTCCACCAATTTATTTCATTGATATTTTGATTTCTTGGCCTGTCTCAGGACGGAAATGAAAGTTGAAATAACAGAATTCCCTCCAGACTGGAAATTCTACTTTGTAAGCAGGTCTTAGACAGAATGGGATTCTTCTGTTGCCTAATTTAACATATATATATGTATATATACACGTCTTTGTAACAAGCTCCTTGGGACCCTGAATAGAAGTGCATTATATCTGAATGTTCCCTCCAATGATATTTGGCAATTTGTTCTCCTAGTAAATGCAGAAATAACCTATTTTAATCCAGCAGCACTTGTATAGTAACTCTGTGGAGATAGCTTCATATTGATCAACTTTTTAAAAACATTTTTAAAATACATTAAAATGTCTTTAAAAAAAAAAAAAGACTTGAAAAAAACTACCTGTATATTTACAAGCTAAAAGCGGCTTGAAGTGAAGAAAGAAAGAGAAATGAAAGGATGATATCCAGACCAATCTTATGTGTTTGCTTGAAACAGGCTGGGTTTTTTGTGGGTTTTTTTTTGTGTGGTTTTATTTTTTTGTGTTCTTTTTTTTTCCTTTCTTCTTCGTGAAAAATGGTCTCACGTCCTTGAGGTTGTTCCGTGCGGGAATTTGGCACGAGCCGGTCTGCTATGGTAAAATCAGTGTTTTCAGCATGCTGAGTATCCCTTTTAAGCTCCCCCAGGCAGCTGTTTCACACTCCCCTCTTCTCCCTGCATGCCTTCACTTGGGCTCAGATGTTTGGAGCCTTTTTTCTGCTGACCTTTATAGCTTTCATATCTTTCCCAAATCAGCCTCTCGTCTGTCTTGCAGACCTTGCCAGGTCCCCATGACTTGGGCCTGCTATCTTTAAATATTTAGTTCCAAAACTTTGTTTCACATTTTAATTTGCCTTCCTCCCTCCCCTTCCCTTGGTCATGAGGCTCTCCGGGACTGTGGCACCTGCTTTCAGGAGGAGCTCAGGGAGCAACAGCAGTATTGGAAATTCCCATAGCCTTTGAGCAAGGAATACGCACATGAGCATTTCGAACAACTTGGTCTCTTCTCCTCTATCTTGTATAAGAAACTTTCTGTTTCCATATGGGAACAGAACAAAATATTCTCTTCTGGTGGTGTTTTTTTGTAGCAAAGTAACTTAAAAGATCCAGTTCCCTGGGAGCCAGTGGATTGTCAAGTGCCTTGGAAAATCCTTCTGCTTGGGAGCACATACAGCTTCCATGGACTCCAAACTGGGACCAGGTTACCTGTCTTTCGCCACGTCCTGAGCAGATGAAGGCAGGTTCAGATGCACCTGACATATGCCAACCCAATGGCTCAGCTCTCCTTCTCTTGCTATTTTTGTCTTGTCTTTAGGGAGACAGCTTGGCTGCTTAAGACGGTTCTTAATTCTCAGGTCACAGTCTGCACGTCTTCAGGTCACAGGGGAGTTTTGGCTTTGCTGTTTGTAAGTGTTAAACCTTAATACGGTTACTGCTCTATGAGTTTTGTTTTGTGAAGACTGCAACATATAGCCTCAGGGCACTGCAGACAGTAACTCAAGATTTTTTAAGGAATCACAGCTAAAAATGTTCCATGCTACTAAAATATTATGGAAATGTGGGACATTTTACACTTTGTAAATATGTAACTCACATGTTAAGAGAATGAGATATTTTATGTTTTCTTGCCAAGGGAAATATTTATTTTTTTTATAATACTGATTTGTGTGTCATTATAAAAACCATATTTTGTTAGTTTTGGGGTGAACCAGGGATGGAATCTCAAATTTAGTTTAAAAATAGAAGCCACATCATGCAGCCCTTACTGGACCATGAGGGAGTGCTCACCTCCCTTGTCACTTTTAAAGCTGAGCAGGGCTGAGCAGGGATGCCTGGTTGGCTTTTCCAGCCACAATGCCAACAGGGGACACCCTCTGCTCAGCACCTTCCACCTTCTTACTCATTTCACTGATAGCTCTGGATCAGCACAAAAGTCTTTCCCACTCAGCATCTGCTGATCTCCATGATCTGCTGAAGTCATTAAACCTCTGCTGACCTCAGTGGTCTCCCTAAGACCTGGAATGTGTATGAAGGTTTTCTTAGCCCAAAGAAGCGTATTTTCAGTGCCTGTCCTAGAATTTATTGAGGCAATGATAAGCCTTCAGTTGACCTAACTGGGCTACAAATTGAATATTATTGAGGAATTTGTAAGTGGAATATGAAGGGAATTTTGTATCCTGGCACATTTTAATCAGAAATGCTCTTATGCTTCTGGAGAGAGAGAAGAAAACTGTTTGTGTGGACAGGGGGCTCCAAGGAAGTGTTCTCCTATAAGAGTTTATGAAGAACCCTTCACCAAGTGTTGAGAATTACTTAAAAAGTCACTTGACAGCTTTTTAACCTAGTTATAAAAAATGTGTGCAAATCTTATTTCAAGGTAAGTGGGAAAAATCTCAAATACTGAGCCATAAAATTTAATCTCTATCCAGAGCATAGTAATAAATAAAGAGGACAGAAAATACCTAAGCAGTAAAGAATCATGCAAACATTTTGGGTCTTGTAAGTTTGTATTTTCCTGGATTCCAATTCCAATTTCTTGATGGCAAACTATAAATCTACAGTTGATATTTCTGTTTCATTTCATTCTTTCCTCCATTACCACCTTTCCTCTAGGAAGATGCACTGAGGAGTTACTGTACCTAACTATGTCAGAAGGTTCTATGCAGTCACTTGGATAAGACCTCGCAATAGAAATCAGTGACTATTTTGCCTTATATTTTATCTATTCATTAGAGTGAGCTATATAACAAAGTACTTTACACTTTTATTAATAAGGAGCAATTTCTGACATGTTAAGATGTGTTATTATAGGAAATCAAATTCCAACCTGACTTTTAAATATACAAGATTTTTACTTTATTAGCAATATTGCCCTGTCCTTTTTACCTGGAGGTATTCACAAACATGTTTTCCAAAACAGCAACTGTAATTTAACTAAGGTGCTATAGAGCAATGATAATAAAAAAATTTACAAATTCTAACAACTGTCATGTGTCTTCTTATCAGTGTAATAGAATGTGTAACAGAAGAACAATTTAATTAAACTTCTGCTTAGTGCTGTGAGTTTGCAGCATGTGGGTTTGCTACCTCCTTTTCTTGAATCAAATTCGTTTGATCTGGGGGATTCCACATATTTGTGTATCCATTTTCCAAAAATGGCTGCTGTCAATAGAATGATTTTTATGTTATATCATTTGTCCTGGGATACATCAAGGATTTCTATTCCTGAAGAGGCAATAATTGAAAGGCAGGAGTGCGCACAGTCACAAAATGCTGCAGGTGTATATTGCATAGATGAATATGAAGACATAGTGTGTGGTTTGCTGCAGGACAGAGGAATTTGTAGGACACTAGAAAGAAGTTAGAGCACCAAGGACTTGGGTGAAGGAGACACAAAATCTGTCCATGTAAAGGGATGCCGTGCTGTTGGTTCTGCCCTGCTGATGTTAGCATTGTAATGGCTCAAAACACCGGAATCATGAGTGGCAGCTCTGCACTATTGCATAGAAGTGGATTAAGTGGGAAATCCTTAGCAAATATCCCCAGTGTAGGTAGGGCCCCATGAGGCCATCAGGAGTTAAATCTCCAAGACATAAATACAAAGAGGGGGAGGCAATGCGAGTGATGCAGTACAATCCGTTCCTAATAGGAATAAAACTGCACAGAACCCGGAATACAATATACAGAATATAATTGAAAAAGATGTTTTGAATGAACAATAACCTTTAAATTCTTCAGTGTGTGTTCTCTGAGCTGTAGAATGTTCTGATTGTTAAGGCAATTAGCTTTTAAAAATAGTTATTTTTTTAGATTTTAATTACACGCTGCATTTTGCCTTTGTTATTAGATGGGGTCAGTAAGGTTACTGAAGTAATTATTGCGCTCTGCTTGGCACTGGTTAAAGCATAACTGGAGTAACTGCATTCAGCTCTGTATGAAAAAAAATGCGGACAAATTGAAGAATTTCGGGGAGTGCAAGAAAGATGGTAAGAAGTTTGGCATTCGCATGTAAGAGGAAAGGTTAAGATAACTTGGCACCTTTAGCCTAAGGGAAGAAGAGTGTGCAGAACTTAATAACAGGAGACATAAAGGAATGTTAGAAAGAGGACAAGGATCAATTATTCTCGTTAGTCAACAAAAGATGGGACAAATAATAATTGGCTGAAGCAGACGGGAAGTTTTAGGTTAAATATTAGGCAAAACTGTAGAAGAACTGTTTGGCGGCTGGACGGGCTGCCAAGAGCCGTTGGACAATCACTGCCGTTGGAGTTATTCAAGGCCAGACACCCATCTACTGGAATAGTTATAGCATAATTAAATCAATCCTGCCACAGGCAGAGGGGTGGGCGAAGGGTCCTTCTGGCCTCGGCAACCAAAATTTTGTTATGGATCTAATTTTCTCAGGATATCTCTGGGTTTTTTTTTTGTGAAGTACAGAATCTGTTTCGTACTTCACTAAAATCAAGGGGCAAGGCACCATTTTAAAGCTGCTTTCCTGGGGTCAGGAAACATGCGAAACATAAAATTATTTCATGATCTGTGGCCATGCATTTCTTTTTACAACTTCTTACAATAAGACTTCCTTTCCTTTGGGTGGCTCTGCTTTGTCCCTTTGAAAATATGAGCTCTGGGAAAATAAAGAAGAAACCAAAACCAAGCAGAATGGCTTTGGAGTTATTCATTGCTATTCACTGCTCGATGGCAACGTTTAGAAGTTTAATTGTAAATAACCTCCACACTTTAGTGACAATATGCTCCTCATCTGCCCGATTACTTGCAGGGAAGAAACCAGTCATGTCACGTGCAAAATGTGCCTGTCCTCCTCGTGTCAGCAGATCTTTTTCCATGGATCATTCGAGGTAGTTAAAACAATGCAAACTTGGAGTAACCTGACAAGAAGTTACTCTGGTACAAAACTCACATGAATTCCCTGATTTGCAGGACAGCTGGTTGTAGGATAGCAGCAAGATTTGGCCCCCAAACTGGGCTGGGTGGATTCTGCCTCCAGCTGAATGGTGAATGTTAAGGCAGACTCCAAATATTGCTCCTTGTATTTGCAAGCAGAGCAGATGACTTTGGGAGGTACATTGCACTGTTTTCTGTACATCTGAGATTAAAATCTGGTCGGCTGATGAGTGAAAATGAGACAGTTTACATGTATGCTATGAGGCACTGCAGAGATGATAAAAAGGGCAGTGAGCTAATTTGTATTGTTAATAGTGGTCTTAAAGTGGTAATTACATATGCAATTATAAACCATGAGCCCAGCCTGTTTATTTTTCCCCTCTAGTGCTAATGAAAAACAAAGTAGCCTTAGTGCTTTGTGAGATCCAGAATGCAACACAAGCAAACATTCCTCTGACTAACTGGAAGGCAGAGGCAGTGTGTCACTGACTGGGTTAATAATAATAATAAAAAAAATGTGGCAAATATTTTAAATCCCTGGAATAATGGCAAAGTCAAGCAAATTCCCTATGTTTGTTAAGCCTGACAATGCTGAGTAACCCCTTGTATCTAGAATGCCCTATTGAACTCTGCTTTGTTCACTTCCAACTCACAATATTGTAGGATGAGTTAACCAATAATGTTTTAGGAGGAATTATGTTGTGGGATTAGGATGAATTATGTTGTAGGATGATTCACCTTGTTTAAATCTAAGTAGAACAGATGTCCCATGTATCTTGGTGGGATGGGAGGAACCTTATCAGTAGAACAGACAGTTAGCATTCTTTAACCAAGGACAACCTGGAGCTGCTCATTAAAATCAAGATGTTTTTTCACACATTGCAAACTTGGCAAGAAAACTCAAGGTCTATGTATCCTTAAGAATTGTCTTCATTGTAATACTAAAAATCATGCTCATAGGTCAACAAGACCCACGGCCAGGTGAAGACTCTTCCCCTGAGCATATGTAGTAGTGGGCATGATGAGTAAGCGATATTATAATTGTATGTAAATTACTAACAAATTAGTGTAAAAGGGACATACTTGGGGAGTTACTGAGTGTGTAAATAGGGTTTGGAAAGTTGGGAGTCACTTCTTAGACAATAATATCACCATAGCATAAGAGGGAGAAATCTACGGTGATGACCTCTCTTTGCCAAATTAAGAAAACATAAAATGGCTGTGGAGCAGGAAACTTTGCAACCAGTGATGCCTACTCTCTCAAATTAAATAACTTTAGCTGTGAGAAGCCCTCATTGAGAACCTCTATCTTTTTTTTTTTTTTTTTTTGCCTAATTTCTCCCTACCTAAAGCAAATGAAAGTGGTGCCGGGACCCTCTGAGGGGTTGGCAAAGGTGGGAGCCTGGGAAGAATGAGACAGGAGAGCCCCTCGAGGTGGCAGATCACAGTGGGACTGCATGGGGTTGGTTGTGACCAGTGCGGCCCATAGCTACCCGTGTTCCTGCCCCATTGTGGACCTCATAAACCTGAGGTTCTTCAAGGACCAGCAACAACCTCGTCTCCAGCCTTTGCTCGCTTTGGAGATGCTCTATTCATCTTCTGCACAGCCTGGGAGGAGAAGGGGGGAAGGTTTCAAGCGTTCCTATTCTTCTGGTCTTGCAGAGCAGAGTTAAAATAGACTGTTTCATAGCATTAAATCTGCACTTCTTTCCTAAAAATATATCATATTCGTGATGAATAACAATTATGTTAAAAACAATCAAGCGATAGTCTTTGAATTTAATTACGCTTGGCAAATATTATTGCTACATATATGTCTAACGGGTTATGCATCTAAGAGAAGAAAGGAAATGAACACTTTCTCCTGTAATATCTATTAATAAGTCTACGTGCAAATCCTTGTCCAATGGTTTTTGGAACTATAAACCCTTCTTTTCTTGGCTTAGTTCTCCAGGCTCTATTAACTCATATTTTTGCCTCCATCTCCTCCAGGACTAGCCCACAAGTGCATGTGAAGGGGAAGAGGACCTTCATCACTCCTCCAGCACTGAACTTAAGCAGTCTAAAGGCTCCAGGAGCCAAGAATTTCTGCCTACAAAAGTGGACGATGCATTCGCATAGCAAGTACCGCTTTCCTCGTCGCGCTGGTACCCAATAACGGAGGGCAGCTCGGTGTGGCTGTCCTTCCCCTGCTGTGCGCGACGCGTCTCCCGCTAGCACCACTCGGTCACCTCATGCACCCTCGAGACCCATCCCCCTCACTTCTAATTCACGGGAGAACGTGTGACATAACAGCATTAAGGCACTGCCTGCTCCACTTTTTATGTGATGGGGGAGCCTGAAACAAGGCTCCTGCTGCAAAGCTGAGCTGCGGAGGACGAAACCGCGGTGCAACTTTGGGGTAGTGCAGAGGAGTCGAAGGAAACTCACTCTAGAGATATCTCCAGAGACTAGTCAAGACAAAAGTTACAGCACAAGCATTTGGAAGGGGGCCACTGCAAACAATTTGTCCTCATTCCAGTTGAGCAACTGCAAAGCAGGGACATTTTCAACACAGGCCATTTAGGGACAGAAGGAAAGATTGGATGGCACTAAAAGAAACTACACAAATACATGGTGATAGGATGACTCGGCCACCCGCCACACATACTCGGCTGTTTTATTGTTCTTTTTCCTATCATCCCAACATCTGAAAAGGTCCCACCCCGGCGCAGCAGCAAGGCACAGCGCAGACCGGCGCAAATTAACTCCAGGTGACAGAATCACCTTCCTTGGTCGGCCTCCGTGCGGAGGGGAGGGAGGGAAGGGGGCTTAAGTGTGGCAGGAGCAGAGGGCAAGTGGGTAAAGACAGGATTTTGCATGCCAAAGGAGGGATATAACAAAAAGGGAGGAAAGATGCTTTGCTCTGGTGAAGCCTTGGTTTAAAGGGCTACAGCCATTCTTCTTTTCGAAGAAGTGCTAGGATGGAATGATTCTAATCTCCTTAATCCTGCTCTTCACTCTAATTTATAAATTCTTCTTGCTCTGCTATTTTCCTTCACGTGCCAAAGGGACCATACCTTTTGTGCTTGTGTGTGTGTCTGCCACCCGCCTCTGATTTTGCATTCATGCTGCATAAATAAGAACAGGACCTCCCTCCAGCACCTTGGCATGGGTAGGGAGTTGGATGGGAGAACCGTGCCTGATAGAAATATTATGTAAGCAAGGGCTGAATGTCTGCAGCACCAGCTCTAGACAGTCGTTGTCCACAGATATTTTAAAACTGCCTTTTTTATTCGCTCCCCCCTCTCTGAACACTACATGACAGTGCAGTTTCGTTCAGGGAGGAGGTGGCATTTGGGGACCGGGTGGCTTTGCTGGCCAGTTTGGGGATGGGGTGCCTTTCATCTGGAGGCCGCTGCTTTGAATTCTGCCCACACTGCTGGCACCCGAGAGGCTCTGATGGCAGCTCAGCAGCATATGCCGCATTGCTAGGAAGTCTCAGATCCTAGACACCAAGTCTAGATCATAAAAGCTACCGTGACAATTGAGTCTAAATGGCAGCTTTCCTGGCAGCCCAGGCAGAGGCTGGGCAATAAAAAGGCTATGGAGAATGGGCTACTGTCTAGCATCTATAAGCTAATAGTGTGGAGCGCTGCTGAGGGAGTGTGAGAAAGTGTGTGCTGCCCACGAGGACTCTTTTGGATGAAGAAAGAGGGTTTCGGTTTCTTGGGCAGAAGGGCCAACACCTTTCAATAGGAGAAGAATCATTTACAAATGTGAGAACAAAACTATTGTTAGTCCTCGTGCCTTTAACAATGCTGCTTCCTATTGGCATCTTCTGCTTATTAATAACACTGTCCCACGATTTGTATCTTCACAGTGCTGCACAAGCACTAACTAATTAATCCTTTCTCACCCCTCTGAGGCAAGTGGGGTTTTTTTATTTTTTATTTTTAATGGCATGCTAGAGAGGTCTTGCTTTAAACTACTGCAGTGAGTTACATAAGGGCTACATAATACTGACTATGCAGCATATGCTAACCTTAGTATTTCTGTATTTGGTACAACGATTCCAGTGCAGGTAGGCTACACCCAGTTAAATGTTTTGCTGAACCAAAGTCTTAATTAAAATAAATGGGAACAACTTCTTGCAAAACAAAACAAAACAAAAAACACAACCTTAGAGCACTTAGAGCAGGCAGGTTTTCACTGTGATGATACGAAACAAACAGGCGGCTCCTCGTTTCTGCCCCCCAGACAAATCAGCTCCCCTTCCTTGGAATAATCTTGGGGCTGTCTGACCTTATTTATTCAGATGCTGACATGAATCATCATCTGAGCAAGTATTCCCTCCTACACCTGCAGTACTTGGGGTTATAGTTCTCTTTGGTTTGCTGCGGCAATAAGAGCTCAGTGTTACTTGGAGCTGTCTCCATCTGGCAGGCCACGAAGTCCACAAGAGCACAGAGGTCTTTTCTGTGAGATGGAGACAGCCCAGATTGCTTTCTCTTTACACAACATCTCCAGAGGACTCTATACTTCTCTCTCTTGCAGTTCTAGTCAAGTGCGCAGTCTCTTTCCCTCCTATCTACTTTTTGTGTGATGACCTCTTTTTGGGGTAAAGAACTGCGTGGGTGAGATTGGGGGGAGGGTTTGTTCTTCTCGGGAAAGCCAAATTGCAGGATGCAGCACATCTTGAGCTTGGCAGCCTTTCACGCTTCCCCAAGAGGCAGCTGAAGGGCCCAAGCAGGGGTAAGACGCTATCAGCTCTCTTTAGCGGGCCAGAGCACATCCTCATACACAGCCAGTGACACCCTGTTTGTGCCACAGCTGATCTCCAGGGACCAGTGGAGACCATCAAGCAGTAGCTTAGGGAATATCTGATGTCATTCATACGCTGTTACAACACCGAATATTTAATAAACGAGTAGATCTGCAGCTTTAGCCGTAAAACATGCACGAAAGTAAAGGCAGAAGTTAAACATTATGTTATCTGCCAGTCACTCATTGTTTGGAGGCAATATCCCAAGCAGATACTGCGCGGCAGTGTCTTAAAGATCTACACGTTGCTGTTGGAACAGGGTCATTTGTCACCATCTGGGATTATACCACTAGCAGTATATGAGCGTACTTGGAGTATTATGTGGCTCCAGATTTCAGCCATATGGAAAAAGTGTAATATAGTGAGAAATTCAATCCTTTAATAGAATCCAGAGCACCCTCCAGAATGTTTTCCTTAGTTTTATTTCTTTGCAGTGCAGCTTAATAACCACCGATGTAGTATTTAAATCGGAGGAGATGCAACATCTAGATAAGCTGGGAGATCTGCTCATACCAATTGCCTTCTGATAGGAAAATCCCTTGCCACTTCAGTGGAAAAACCCACCAGGCTCACCAGAGCCTGAGGAAGGCTATGGAGCAGCTGTGGCACGCATTAACCTTTGCTGACTCTCTTGGCTCTGTAGACCCCAGCAGGGCTCCCTTATCCCAAAAGGAATATTTTCAAGCAATTTGCACATTGGAAATTGTCTTTTCTTTCCTCCACTTCTCTCCTGAAGTGTAAAATAAACCTGAATTCTGATAAGATGCTGGTGGTGCACAAGAAAATGGGATTCTTGGCCTCCTTCTCCATCATCTACCACTCTTTATAGTAGACTTCATTTGCAGTAGAGTAGCACTGCTGATATTACCTCACTACTTGTGTGAGAGTAGGTTCCCCTGTGCCAATCCAGCAGTGACTTTGAGGCACTGAAATGGTTATACTGATGAGATAAGAAGCTAAAATTACATTTACATATTCCTGCCTGGCGGTGCCAGGCCGGCTTTTCTGCTGCTGATTATAATATATGAAATTGGATGGTAGGTTGTTAAGGATTTGGAACCATGGTGAAACTGGGAGGAGATAGTGTAAGAAATTAGCTGCATTGCTTTAGAAGCAATGGAATTTGAGATCGGTCACTGGCCGAGAACTGACAGGAGCATCTGAACAAAATTTTGAGGTGATTTTAAGGCTTGACCTCTTGAAAAAAAGACTGCTCTTTAGATGTATCTGGTATGGCATTGCAGCCTAATGTCAGATAATGGGAAATGTTCTCTGAAAGAAAGGGTTTTCTGGATTCAAGAGCAAATAACATATGTTGCTCTATTAGAAAGGTACAAATAGCTACTGCTTTGTACAAATATATAAAGGCTACATCTGGCTTAAGTGCTACATATTTCTGAGGGTTGCTAACAGATGCTACCAGAGCAACTTGTTATGACAAGTTGTGTTGCATTTGTGAACCTCGCAATGTTACTGACATCATCTCCTCACTCTCCAAGTGAATAGGAGTCACCTTTGGTTGAGATAGATAGGTTCACAGCTGGTGCCCATTACCCAACTTGACCCTTGAAGCTCAATATGAAGAAGTAAGCTTGAAGAACCAAGCTAAGTTTAACATGTGTGACAAATGTGTGTCCTCTGACAGTGAGATCTTGCTTATCACTGCATGGGTCCTTAGAGCTGGTCAGGAATTATTTAATATTCACCTTTTTAGCAAGAGACCTGCTTGAACAGGGAGGATAAGAGTGAAGATAGGATAAAGTTAGTCTGCAAAGAGGGCTAGAGAGGGTCAGAAACACTATAGAACAGCCAGCCACCAGGGAACTTATGTGGTAGACCCTTGTCTAAGTCTATATGCTAAATTAAGCAGAGAAAGGATTTGACTGGCATGCTGACTACAATGCAATTGGGTTTGTTTGGGTAGATCCCTTTGTGTCTCATTTTATGTAGAAAAAAACCCCTTATTTTAGTGTGTCCCAGCAAGCTTTTTTGAAAAATCAACATAGTTGCAGCTGTCTTAGCGAGGTTATTTTTTCACTTTATGATAAACTTGCCAGGCAAACCCTTTGGCAAGTGTAAGAAGGATATGTATGATATAAGTAGAGCTATCTGATATCTCAGTGACCCAGGCAGGTAGAGGATGAGCTTTTCACAGAGTGAAATAGATAAATGAAAGACAACGACACTTCTTTCTCAAGAAAGCTTGATAAAAAGAAATAGCATCCTGCTATAATGGGTTTCTTATTCATTTTTCTTTCCTATTGATGTCAAAGAGAAAACAATGCAAAATATCACCTTGAGAGAGATTCCTAGTCCACTGGCCCACCCCAATGAGTAGCTAGAAGTGATGAAAAATGAGAAAAGGCTCCTTCTAAAGGACAGCAGGGAGAATGAGTGCAGCAGACGACAGCGACCATTGACCACTCTATCTCAGTCTGCATAAGACGAACCAAAACATAGGTGAGATGGAGCTCTTCTTCCTTTCTCAATTACTTGACAGAAAAATAACAATAAAAAGATAAAAAAAAATAATATAAACAAATTTGCTAAAGCTTTTAAAGCTGAGCTTGTTCTTTTTCCCAAGTGCAGCCAGCACAGTGGCAATATGGGGAATTGTTTTTCAGAAACAACTGTCTGCTGAGCCCACAAACAAAGAAACAAAAAGCAAACAAACAAAAAGATGAATTTCAATCACTTTGCAAAAGCTGAGCCCTTATTCCTGCGGAGTATTTGATCTACTAAAAACAAGTGTGTGTCATGATCTATCAGGAACCATGCTAATTATGGATGGGGAAAGCCGGTGAGGATCGACTTGGGCTGAATCTGCCAAGAGGACGAGCTGATGTAGAGCACAACTGGCCTATTCCTAAAAGCAAATAGTCCTGGAGGTCTGATCTGCAAAAGTGCTGAAAGAGAGTGCTCAGGACAGCACTTGCTGATGCCTATAAAGCTCCCAGTTTCATTTTGCTTTGTAAGATAAGGAGAAGATTTCTCTTCATCCCTTTCAGCAGCTTCTGCACTGGAGTTAGGGCCAGGCGCCCTTCACCTAGGGAAAGCCTGTCATCCCTCACAGAATAAAAACATCTAAAATATTTTTGGGATATTGAATTTTGATAACCTAACATCTGTGGATGCCTAATTTTCCTAAACCTGTCTATGGACTAGCTCAGGCAGGGCTGATGCATTAACAGAAAGATGGAGATAATGTTCTCTTCAGGAGAAGAGCCAAACCTCTAACAGATCAACAAAGTCAAGCAATCAGGTTGCTGAGATTTGGACATGTCATATCTGCCATCTAGTTACCAGTCACGGCTTGCTCCACGTGTAAAATAAAGAGTAAATAATCCAGTACCACATAAAAGGAAAATAATCTTACTAGGGCTTTTGACAAATGAGAGAAAGGCTTTCAATGGTATTTTAATTGAAGTACTTGGAAAATAATAAGATTAATCTTTTCAATAAAAATATACGAATTCCCATGTTATTTCACTGTAAAAATAATTGCATATGCCAAACTAATAGGTAAGAACAAAGGGATGAAGTGTTACTGCAATAATGGAGCCTAGCGCCCTGGATCCTACTCTTGAATACAATGAGGTTGTTAGCATGAGGTCCTCCTGGCATGAGACATGATCTGGTAAAAGGTTGACCAGTGAAGTGGAAGTCAGGCCATCAAAAGTTCTGTGCTGTTTTGTTCTTTGATTGATTGGCTGAGGCACAAACTGGCATAAGCAGCCACTTTCGGTCTCAGTTTACCCATCTGTAAATGAAGCCATATATCACAGTGATGCTTTCAGACTTAATTATCATAATATATTTAATGATTCTTAGATGTAAGGCACTGTAGAAAAAACGGAAAAATTTATCTTTATTGTTCCCAATCTAAACTACTATATGAGAATTCATTATCTTGTATTTGGTCTGTAATGTTAGCTGTAAAAGAGCATTCTCTTTAGAAGAAAGTCTGCTTTCTAACCAAGCTTCTTACAGTGTGGAGCAGCATTAGAAAATAAGGCTGCAATTTTGCTGAGCATTTCTTTGATTGAGTTGCTTGTTCTAAGCTGTGTAAGATGATGATTTGCATGTACTTATAAAGTAGTTAAAATACCACTTAAAGATATTGTACTTGGGAAAAGTTTATTCACAATGTAAAAGAGCCCTTAACTTTACAAACCAAAATTGCTCATTATAAAAACCTTGATTTTTGCACAGGGGCCTTTCATCTTTAATTTCAGATATTAGTACCTAGAAGAGCATGCCCACAAGTATAGAAGTATTAGCATTTACTGTGTATGAAAGGAAGGGTGAATTAAGAGTCTTCTGCTGAGCGTGCTACAGTTTTAAAATACTGTAGCTATCTCAATAGGACAAGGTCCTGATTTAGTGGAGAAAGATAGGAAAGGGCCAGATGGTGGTGTGGGTAGTCTGCATGAGCTCAGTAAGCAGAAGTGTTCATGTAGCAGGGGAGGATGTTGCCCAGCGTTGATAAAGCCTCTGAGATTGGCTCAAAGATCAGTTTCTGGTGCCCGGAGTTAGACCAGGTCTCACTGACTTACTGACAGATGGTGTCCGGAGGGGACCTTGCATGCTCATCTCTGACCTTGCTGAGCATCCCCCTGCAAAGGGATGCCCTTATGAGACACTGCCACCTCATTTGGACAGCTAGTGACCCGTGCCCGTGTCCTGCGAGGATGGCAGGAGCCAGCAGGAGACGAGAGGACGCGGCGTGGCAGCCCACATGATGCTGAGCATTCACTGGGCAGCCAAGCACAGATTAGGACATGCCCAAGAAGCGCTGGCACTAGCACTGAGCTGAGAAAGGCTCATTTTTGCCAAAGACTAAGAACAGTTAATGACTGCAGGACAACCTACCTTAATACTCTGCACTGAATATAGAGGATTAGGGTCTCATTCCAGAAGCAGATGATGCCCCTCTGCTGAGGGCAGCTCTGTCTGTCAGGGAGATAGGACAAGTATCAAAGGGACAATGTCTCCGGGATATTCACTACAGCCTGTGTCACCTCAATGGCCAGCTGCATCAGCCCTGTACCTTGACCAGGAAAGGGAAATTTATGTCACAGTAAAATTTGAGGGCCTAATCTCCACTGTGGTTTTCCTTTGGTTCCATGTACCTATTTCCTTCCTTCCTTCCTTCCTTCCTTCCTTCCTTCCTTCCTTCCTTCCTTCCTTGCTTCCTTCGTTCCGTCGGTCAGTGGTT
>JAVCKT010001823.1:0-31755 GCA_032273925.1 Rhynchotus rufescens
GGGACCGGGGCCGCCCCTGCCCCCGGCACCGACCCCGGCCCCGGCCCCGCGGCGGCTGCTGCCCCCGGGCTGGCCCCGCTGCCCCGCCGAGGACGCGCCGTCTTCCAACGGCTTCGGCTCCCGCTTTGATTCATTTCCCACACACACACTTTTCAGTGTTTTTGGACCCAAGGCGCCTCTCCTCCTCCTCCTCCTCCCGCGCACCGAGGAAGGCGCTGAAGGCCCGTGGGGCTTTGCCGGGCGCATCCCGCGCTCCCGCACACACAGGTCCCTCAGGCCGTGACATCCAAGGCCTGTCCGCACCGGTGTGGCTGCAGGAGGGGGCCCGGCTTCGTCCGCACAGTCTGCGGGACTGCAGTTCACCAACTCTCCGCACACCTGGATTTCAGAGTCACTTGCTCTGTTGTATCCCCCAAATACATTTATTTTTTTCCCCCTTGCAGAGCACTCGCAGGAGCAGTCGGGCTGTGCAGCTGCAAGGAAGGGCCACAGCGGGAGCGTTTGGTGGATGAAGCACTTAGGGATGTGGTTGAGCAGGCAGTGGTGACGAGTTTGCAGGCAGAACTGGTGATCTTGAAGGTCTTTTCCAACCTGGGCGCCCATGTGGAGCCCCCATGTGGAGCGCTCCATGTGGAGCCCGTGGTGGGAGGCTGGTGCCCATGGAGTGGAACGGCCACAGGATGGTGCCAAAACCTCGACACGAGAGCGAGCCCGGGGAAAGGGCTGCGGATTGCTGAGGCTGCATCCGACCTCTGCAAAGGGGTCCGGCAGCTGGAGGTTGGGCTGAGGCAGGAGAAGGTAGGGGTGAAGGGGAAAGTCTTGTCTTCCCATTAGCGCAGCCCAGTTGAAATCGTGCTTCTCGGTCATATGGGCAACGTGGGTCACTGTGCCCGGCCTGGGAGCTGCTCATGTGCTCATAGGGACGGCTCAACATCCATCCTGAGAAGCTGGTTAGACCTCAGGGCTCACGTGCCAAGGGAAGCCCCCAGGTCAGGCTAATGCTGAACACAACCAGCCTTTTTCAGACAGAGGGGCAGCCGCAGATCCCAGGACACTGTCACATGCTGAGCCTCTTCCTCCTCATCTCACCCCTGAAATGCCCCTTGGGGCACGTCCGTGCGGCTCATGAGCAGCACTGGCACGGGACTGCTCCTTCTCTGGGCAGATACGAGGTCCCTGAGCTCCGATCCTGTAGCTTGAACACACAGTGTAACTGGCTGGAGCTCATGGTCTGTCTGTTCTGAAAGGTTCATATTCCTTGACATATTCCTTGTGTCCTTGAGGGCCAGATGGCCAAGGAGCTGGTGGCGGAGCTCCCACAGGCTTGGAAAGCAACTGAGTGTTAACATCAGGTCAACCAAACCATGGGGCCTGAGGAGCAATCCCCGCAGGAGGTAAATGATGCAGGGCAAGGGATGCCCATCCGCTGATTTTGCCAGTGCAACAAGAGCTCTGACCCCAGCAGATGGTCCCGGCAGGAGTTTCAGAGGTTGGCAGCATCTTGGGAGAAACCAGGAGTTCTTTGCACTTCGGGACTGCCCAAAAGATCCCCTGAAAGCAGCTGCTGCTTGAGCTCCCCATGTGCCCGGGGAGGCTTTGGTGGACCTCAGGAGCGCGGTGGCACCTGGAAGCTTCACCAACCCCCATGGCATCACAAGCCCTGGGCACATATTCCTCCAGCAAGGGATGAGATTGCTCCTGGGCTTCCAGCAGAGGCAACCTGCAGGCTACCATTGGTGTCCCCAGGGGGGTCACACGTGGCCTTCCACCCGTCCCCCCTCGTCACACACGCCGGTGCTGTGGGCCGGGCCTGCGGCCCTCTCCTTATTTGTCTAGGAAGGGTATTTTTTGGGCGGTTCAAGATGGCCTCAAGCGGTTGCCAGGGCGACGGTGCTCAAGTCATCACTGCCATGGAAACCCTCGCTTTGGCATCGCCTAAATATTTTCCTTGAGGAAGGAGGCTGGATGAGTGGGCGATGTGCTATTTTCTAGCCCTCGCTGGCTGCAATGGGACAATCTCCAGGAGATCGCGGGGCGGGGAGGGGTGAGGGGGGGAACGCGGAGGATAAAATTAGCCCGGCACGAAACCTGCAGCTTGTTTTGGTCGGAGGGGGGAGGATCCAGCTGAAAAAGATTTACCCTGACGGAGGAAAAACAAAAGATATCTCTCTATATATACACACACATGCATATATATATATAAAGGGTCAAAAATGATTGTTTTTCTCGCCTCTCTCCAAAGGTTTCCTTCGATCCCAGCTCCCAAGAAGGCCCGCGATGGCACGAGAGGCAGCAGGGACCACCTTTTTGGGGGGAGCGAGGGCCTCCTCCACCACACGCGGCTTCTCCCTGCTGCCAGCTCGTGTCAGCCGCCGGCCGGAGCGGGAAGCGGGGGAATTTCCAAGCTGCTGCCCGCGGGAGTCTCCCGGCACGGCGGCCAGGGCGGTGCGAGAAGCAGAGCCCGACACCTTCGTCACCGGGGGCCGAGCGGCCGCCCCAGCTAAAACCCCCAAGGATCGGCCGGCTAAATATAGCCCCAGCCCCATAAATTAAACAAGAAGCTTTTTGCCGATTCCAGCAGCGCTTTTCTCTATGTAAGGTATAACTGCAGCACTATTTGTTATTATAACCCCCACGCCGCTGCCTCTGCCAGCCTCCCCAGTGCTGCTGTTTAGGAACATGAGTTTGTCAGACCTAGGCTTCTCCCTCCGGGCAACTCCTCCTTTCTGGGGAGGGCACACCTCCAGGCTGCTTTCCTGCCTTTTATTTCTTTTCTTTATTTCTTTTTATTTCTTTTTTATTTTTATGTAATTTTTTTAATAAGGTTTTACAATGATTTCTGTCCCCAGGACTGATGCCAGCAATGAAATATTCTGCTTTCTTCTGGACACCTTCTGGCTGTTCGATGCTTCCCGCTCTCCAACGTCCACCGTTTCTTAGGGTCACCCTTTTCAGACCTGTATCAGGAACTTGGTTAGTTTATATTCCTATCTCCTGCCATAAAACCTGTGATCTCTTCAGTAAAATCGATGCAAAAAGTAGTGCAAAAAAGCCCTCAGGGGCATGTCTTGAATCCCATTTCTCATTGCACTCAATGACACCTTTGGAGGTTTGAGCGTCTTGCTGGGAATCTCCTCTGCCTGTGTCCTGTGGCCTCGGGCAAGCGTGGCTCATAAGCCATCCTCACAGCCTTTCCAGCTCGAGTTCACTCAACTTTCTCTCAAAACACTTCCTCCAAATGGCCCTTCACTCACACAACGGCACTCAGCATGAAAAGTGCATCCGACAGTCCCCTTCCTGTCCCAGATATTTATGTTTTGTTGCTTTTTGCCTTTTTTTTTTTTTCTACAGGCTTTTATAATATTGGTTGCTTCCTGCCCATAAAGCTGCTCCAGCCAAAAGCACCGAGGACTCGACTCGCCTGTGTTGCAGAGGGGCCGCTGAGCTGTTTGCGTGGCCCTCTGCAAACCTGGTGCTTGGGGATTTTCAGGCTCTGATTTGGCGTCGGTGCTTTGAGTTTGTGCCTGTGTTTGCCAGTGGGTCCATGGCTGAGTAATGCAGCCCACAGTTCCAAAAACGTGTGATACGGACCAGCAAATCCAACTCTTCTGGCAGACTTGTTTTGCATCTCCAAGCCCTGCTGCAGGCTGTTTTCTAATTCCAGCTCTCAGCAGCCCCTGAATGTGACAAGTTCTGCTGAAATCACGCAGAAAATAAAGTTTCTTCATTTTTTGATTTGTCATGTGAGACTGAGTCCCCCTCAAAAGCTTCATCCTTTCTCCAGGTGCTGTATTCCTCACCTTTCTCAGCACCCTTCGGCTTCCTATTCTTCTTCAAGCAAGTGCTGCCATTCTAAAAATATTAAGAGTGACAAAACAGGTGGGTCTTTCTCATCTTCCTGCACAGTCATAACCCTTCCTCCGTGCTTTGCAGTGGCCTAGTGCATTTCTTGAGAGCTTTGGCCATGTGGCCGAGCAAATGGGTGGTTGCAAGCCCGTGGAGTCTGCCATAAATCTCTCTCTTGGCCTCAAAAGGACAGGGAGGGCCCCAGGAGCTTCTGGAGGAGCATCCTCAAAAAATACCCCTTTGGCAAGTGCACTATTTATGTCAGCCTGCCTCGCTTCACATGCACTTCGAAGGAAGCCCTGGCACCTTCCTCTTCCTCTGCTTCGTCACGCAGAAGAGGCAGCCCAGGAGGGAGAAACTTCACCCTCCGCCCTTGCTGTGTCAGGAGAGCGTCTCGTGGTGGATGGAGCACAAGGGCAAGATTCCTCATCCCACCAACTCATTCGGCTTGTGCCTCCATTCGGAGACGTGCCTTTACCTGCCTCCTCACTGAAAGGGCAAAAAAAGAGAAAAAAATACATTGCCAGGCTATTTTTAAGTGAACTCAACAACAACAACAACAACAAAGAAGTCAAGTCTAAGACTGTCGTGGCTATATTTAGTTGGAACTTTTCTGTCCAGGATTCAGACTCTATTTGGAAACCTTGTACCTTGGAGTGCAGCCAAGCATCTCGTTTTTTATACAGTAATCCCTCAGCATATGGCAAATGTTTCTCATCTCCCAGTGGCTGCAGCACTAGCCCAGGCAGCTCGACGGCAGACGTTTTTCAGCTGAAACTGAGACAAGCGGCCTGGCTGCGGCCGTGGATTTGCATCTTAGACCCAGAAGGTCTTTTAATAGAGCAAGGCTCTTTTTGTAGTCTTTAAAACCTCCTTGAGCATCAGAGCAGCCCCAGCCCCTGGCTTTTGGCCACCGTTCTTAGGGTCAGGCACCCACCTCTCCTGAGCAGTTGTCCCTTGGGAGCCTTGTGGTGGGCAGCAGATTCTGAGGGCACAGCAAGTGATTTCCCCTCAGTCACCGCAACGTGTTCAGGAGCACTCAAACATTGTCAAGGTGGGAACCAGCTTCTGGCTTATTTTTTGACTCTCTCTCTCTACTGCAAATGCTGTTAAAATTCCTGTTTCATGTGCTGGGAGTTACGGATTTGACATAACGATTGCCCAGAGCACGGTGTAATTTAATTCCCAGTAATGTGACTGAGGCTCCGTGCCAACAATTCGCTCCTGGCAGTCTGAGCGCGTCTGACTGATGCTCAGGAAACCACCACCCGTGCACGCAGCGGCCCGGCGAGCTCGCGGCTTCCCCTCGGGCCGCGCACCACCCGCTGTCTCCGCTCCTCTCCCACGCAGGGCTGGGTGCCATCACAGGCAAGCTGGGCCCAAGCGTTTTCCTCCTAACCCGTCCCACGTTTGCGCAGGCAGGGCTCTGCTCAGTCCTCCCATCCGTGATCTGCTTTGGCCATCCCATCTCAGCTCTTCCCATAGGAAATTCTCTAGGGCTTTCCTTGCCAGCCACATGAATCCTATGCAGGAAAAACTACACCAGAGATGTCCCATTTGTGACCAGCTAAGCCAGATACGTCCCTGGGATTTCCCTCCACTCTCTCCTGCTTGATGCCACCAAGGCTCTGACCAGGAGAAGATGTTCCCCAGCAAGAGGTCCACGAAGAAAATCAGAGCCTGGGTGCCACACGCTGACACAAATCGGGGAGCAGAGCCCTACAGCAGCAGCGATCCACCATTGAGGGCACCCATCATGCCAGTCCTACAGGGACTACGAGGATCCTACGAGGGTCCTACAGCCTGTTGGAGACCGCATGAAGTCCTGGCCATTGCAATGGGGAATTTTGACGTCGGATCAGCATCATTGATCAGAGACAATTGCTGCAGCACAGGCATGTTCATCATGGAGGCCTTTGACATGGCAAATGGAAAATTTAGCAAAGGCTCTGAGCTTGCTCATGGCTTTGCACATAAGCACTCTCAACAGCATCTCTCTTGGAAACACTGTCAAGAGCGCAGATACTTGGACCCAGTGGAAGCAAAAGCAAAGATTCCGGAGTGGTGTGGCAGTCATGAAATACCAGGAAGCAGGAACCAACCAAAGAAAGGAGATCAAATTCATATGATCCTTCAAAACATTTTAGGACCACCACATGAATGATCATGTCTAACAAAAATAGCTGCTTGAGAACTTTCAAACTTAAATTCTGTATCTGCATCTTAATTTGGGTGTTTAAGGGTTTTTATGAAGTATACACCTAAAGCAATTCTTATTGCCCGTGCTGAAGAGCATTTCAGCCTGCTGCAGAAGACCAGGCTCAAAGCAGTTCTTGGACCAAAAAAGACAAAGAGTAAAGAAAAAGTCAAATAGTTTGAAGAGATCCTTTTAACTGAGTAATATTATTGGCAAAAATAGCAGCACCAATGAGGGCAAAAGTCCTCTTGGTGTCTCCTGTAGCCTTGTTCCTTACTCACCTTAGAGGGTTTCTAATGGGGCTAATTTAGACTTGCTCACTCAAGACAGGCCAAAGCCAATGACTGAGGCAAAAAGTGCACCGTATTTCTGCTCCAGCTCTGGTGCTTCTGACCAAGGTGACAGTCACGGGGCCCTCCCTGTGAATGTGTCTAACCAGCCCCTGAGAATTCACTTCTTCAAGGCCAGTCTTCCCAGCCTTTGACAGTGTTACTTTCTTCTACTAACCTGGCCAGCATCTCTGCAGACCCACATCACCCTCTTAGAATCACAGCTGCCTCTCCAGATCAGATCATTAGATCTTAGTATCATCAGATGCCTCTCCATTACAGCAGTGGGTCTCAATTCTCAGCTGAGGCAGAGCTTTCTCTCCTGGTGGCAACATAAAAAGAGTGTTCTTCTGTACCTCCTTGTCCACGTGGCACCAGGAGTCCTTGTGGCACGGTAGACACAATCTTAACTGCCCATTCTTCCTCCAGTGCTCAGAACAGCTCATCACACCTGCAACATCCAAATCTGGTGGGCGGCAGAATGAGTGAACCCTGAGCAAAAGGAGTGTAGACAAGAGAGCATCGTTTCGTGACCAAGGAGAGATGCGCCTTGGGGATGGCTGCATCTTGCTCCACCGCAGCTTCATCGCTCCTCACCTCCCTCACGCGCTTTGGTGCTTCAGTCTGAAGCATCTGCCAGTGGGCTCCTTTCTTCCTTTTCCATAACTAAAGACCCCTATTTCAGAGGCACAAAGCATGTGTCTCACAAGCCAAGAGTCTCCATGGTGGCCCCAACAACATCTACCTGGTTTGTCTCGGCAGGAGCCCTTCTGCACCTGCTCTTTCAGGCACAGGTACCCTGCGGAGATGCTCCCACCTGCACCAGGCGTGCTCTGGGCTTGGTTTCAGCCCTCTGCTCAGTCACCGCTTCTGCTGGCGTTGGTGGGAGAAGCCTGGGAATAAGCAGCAGAGCGAGAAGGATGGAGCGATACTCCTACAGCACCCAAACGTCTGCCGGAACGGATCCAAGCTTTACAGATTAGCTGAAACACCCATTAGTATGTTCCCGAAACCCCTGTGATTCATCTGCAGAGGCTCGGTTCAGCTGTATCTTTTCATCTTCCTAAAATGTGGCATTTTCCTAAATCACATGGGCTTTTTGTGCAGCTATTATACACCTACGGGTCCGGCTGTTCCCTCTGGGCCACTTTCTAAATGGTGGCATCCTACTGGAAAGAACCAGGTGTATCTGAACAATACACGCTCCTTTTGCACCGAGCGTAATTTTGTCACGTCGTGTTTGGTTCCTACAGCGTAAGAACGATCTCTGGTCCTGGAGAACAGTGCTTTTCACCTCAAACAACATGAACTGCCCTTGTTCTTGCAGCTGTAGGGATCCAGGCAAAGAAAGATGGAGGTTGGGATTGCTCTGCTCTGTCGCCGTTGCTAGAAGAAAAGAGTATAGGAACCCTGAGCAACCTGACCAGCCCCGTAGATTAAGGATGTTGTGCATGCACCTACAAGGAGGTAGGGACCTCTCTTGGAACGAGTTACCCTGAGAGAAGTGACCCTCAAGCTGTGTGGGATCCACGCGTCCCCGAAGATGGAATGATTCCATGAGCAGCTCCGTTCTGCCGCAAGGATTTTTGCTGTAATTCTGGCTTTTCTCAGTCTCAGCTACTTCAGGCTGGGAAGTTTCAGCTCACGGTGCCAAATGCCGCCCCGTTGTGTTTATTAATGCTGGTTGTAAAACCTTGGCAAAAAAGCGTCCTCCAGCAGGCCTGCAGAAATCCTGACGGATCTAGTGCCTTCCAACCAGATGGGCCTTATTAAGAGATGTCACACGGCTAACAACACCTGACAGCTCCTTGACTCGCTTCCCTGGTCTTATCGTCACGCTGTGAGCAAGGCAGTGGCCCAAGCTGGGAGCAGAGGGGAGCCGGGCCCAAGAGGTCTCCACACGCACGGCTGTGGCCCCGTCCTCCTCCAGTCCTCCTCGTGGGGAGGACAAAGCTGGATGGGGATGAGGTTCCCTCAGGTCCTGGCACTTCAGGCTGCAGCTCTGAGCTCTCCTTGCACGGTCCAAAGAGCAAATACCAGCCTGGCCATAGGGATGTACCAGAGGCAGATGGAGACAAGGCTGACCCTCAGTTCAAGGAGAATGGTTTCACTTCCCAAACCAAGGAAAATGACTTTCCTATCCAAGCAGCAGACATTTCCTGGCTGTATGGCATTGAACTGCACATTCTTGCTATTGGCATTGGCTTGCTGGGGTGGCTTCTGCATCCCAAATTGCCACCCTTGCAATGAACAACTGCTGGCCTGCTGTCAAGAAGCCTCCATCAGACTCCACTTTCTCTCCTGTGTTGTAGGAGAGAAAGGAGAGGTATCGGCAACATACCTGAGATACCTTCCTTCTGTCTTTGGGCTCCCCTCATACCTCCAAGACACCAGTTTGGGGGAAGTGTATTGGGGATGTAAACGGGAAAGGTGTCTCTTGGTTATGAGTCCAGATCTACCTGGCATCCTCTGCTCGCAGCTCGTGGTAGGTAACACGCTGCCTCACTCTGAACCATTGCAATTCCATGTCTGCCCTCATCTTCCTCAGCTGCCTGGAGGTCACTGCAGAGTTCAGGGAAGGAAAACAGGGCAGTGCTCCTGCTTAGCAGAGCAGCCACCTCCCAGCAAACAAGGGGAATTCGCGATGCAGGACTTGGCCCATGGCACTGTCTGGGATCTCCCCAATTTGCCCTCCACCCATCCACCATCGTCCCACCCGGCTTCCCTGAGTTTTGGGTGAGCACAGCCCTCCTGCGGACGGCGCCTCAGGGAAAAAGGCCGTTTTGCCCAAATTTCTGACTCACTCGCACCCTCTTTCCCCGGCAGCAGGCGCCAAGGCTGGGCCCCTCGCGGGAGCTGGGCTGGCACCGCTCCGTGTCTTCCCCACGACAGCGTCGCTGCAGCTCTCGGCTCGCTGCCAGGGCTCGCGCGCGCAAGACGCCAGCCCCACGGCTTCCCAAAACAGAAACATTTTGCCGCAGAAATCCTCATCTTGCCTCAAATCCCGTTGCCGCAGTCTGCCATTCAGGGAAGGGCCGGGGAATTTTGCTCCGGGGGGATGTTTGGGCTTCTCTCTGCACGTGTCGAGTCTGCTTGCGCCCAGGTGTCATCATGCAAGAATGATAGAAAATCACCTCCAGGAAAGGAAAAGCCTGATTGCCCGGTCTTCATGGATGTTTGGAACATGGGACAGGGATGTTTGTGAAGGAAATGTACACAGGGAGATCTGCAACAAAATCACGAGACTGGGCTCAATGACTTTAGACACCTCTTGAGAGACACGTGCAGATACTTCACTTGGAGGTTTCTGCAGTGGAAGTCCCTTTTGGAAGCCATCATCTCTTCTTATCTCCTGTTTTTCTTTTTTTTTGTCCCTAATTTTGAAGCTAATCTGTGGCTCTTCCAGCTGCCCTGCTTGTCTTACTGCAAGTTAATACGCGGCCGGCGACCACCCGCTGGCAGGAGCAGGAGAGCAAGTCCTTCTCACGGCCCAGCCCCGGGGGACCACGAGGCCCAACGGACTGTAGGATTTTAGTCCAAGGCAAGCAAGGAGAAGCAGAGCCTTTCCTTTCAGCATCGGGAAGGAGGATGGAGCTTTGCGGTGGCATTTGGAGAGCAAAACCAGCCAGTTAAGCCAAGATGGGCTCACATGAAGTTGCACAAGTTGTCGTGCCCAGGTTGGTGGTGAGCTGGAGAAGAAGGTGGCAGGAAAAACAAGGACAAGGTCCTTAGCTTTTCCACCGAGGAATACGGCTTGGCTCTGCCACGACTGAATCCCTGCAGCTCGGTCCCTGTGCTGGCGGCCACGTGGCTTTCCGGCATCTCCTCCTTGTATTTATGTTCTCCGGATGTAAAGGTCTGGGAAGATCCAAAAGATCCAATGCTCACACTTTTCCCTCGGGGAGAACCTCTCGGGGAGAACACCCCTTGGGGAGAAAAATAAGCAGAAAGGCAAATCCCTGGTACACGCAGATCTTTTTGAAGGGACCAGCACCAATTTCGCAGCTGGACTGGGTGCCCTGGCACCTAGAAATCGGTGGGGACAAAAAAAAAACAAAGTAAATTACTGAGCACCAGAAACAAGGCATAATAAGTGACTCAGATTTCAGAAGGGGGATTTTTGCCAGGCAAAATGTGATAGCTGTTTTGGAAATGGCTAGAGAAAGCAGCGCAGCGCGGAGATAAATTAATGGCTTGAACTCATGGGAACCAGGCGGTGGGGGGAGCGCTCTGAAGCCCGGAGCGCCCAGGGAGCTGGGAAAGCCCGTCAGGCTTTCACGCTTGGAGCCCAGGAGATACGTACGCACGCGGTGTAAACACAGCGGCCTGAAACAGTGTCACCCCGAGCGGGCAGGCGTGCGCGTCATGGAAAAAAAAATCATTTTAAAAAGGGCTTTTTTTATCTCCTTGGGTATATTTTGTGTTTTCTTTGTGTTTATTTGCTTCCTTTCAGCCCACGGGGAAAAGCAACCTGGGGGCAAATGCTCCCAAGCAGCAGAGATGGAGGCACAGAGGCTGGAAAACAAATGAAACTCCCCAAAGAGGCAGCCAAAGAGATGAGAGGAGGAGGTGACGGGGGCAAAGGGTTTCCCCCATGGGGATGCATGGCCATGGATGCTGGGATGAGAGTCTGGTGGCATTTAGGGCTTCAGGGGAAGCTGAGGATGGGGAAAGTGCTACCAAAACCTGTGCAACAGACTTAATAAATACATTCTTAGGAAATTATTAAGAAATTATAAATAAAATATAAATAAAACGATTAATTAATTAAGTGATAATTAAGGCTGCTTGTTAAATATACTTACTGTCGAATAAACAAACCGAAGAGGCGCAAGTGCCACTAACCGCTTTCATTTCTTTACACACCGGGGATTTGGCCCGGTGCTTTCGGGCAGCCCCGAGGCTGCGGTGAAGGGCGGGCGCCGGGGCGGAGGGGGCTAATTTACTGCCCCCCCTTGGCAGGGGCGGGATCTGAGCAAGGAGGGACGAGGTGGGGGGCAAAAAGGGGGGCTCGATCTCCTGTTGTCCCCCTCGGCGGCGGCCGCTCGCCCTCGCTGGCCGCCCATCGCCGCGGCCCCGCGCCTGCTGCCCAGGCTCCACCTTCAGCGCGGGGCGGAGAGCGCGGGGCGCAGCCGGAGCTGTCAGCGACATCGGGGCGGGTTGCGAGGGGAGAAGGAGGCGGGCAGGGGAAGGGAAGGGAGGGAAAAAGTCGGCGAGCAGCCGAAAGGCGGCAGCGGCCGCCGCAGCCGCAGCCGCCCGGCCCGGCCAACTCCGCGGGCGGCGCAGCCTCCGCTCCCGGCTCCGCTCCCGGCTCCGCTCCCGATCCCGCTCGCGCCCTCTGCAAGTAAGTGGTTTGGGAAGGGGAGAGGGATTGGGAGGAAATGCCCCCCGCCCCCGTCGGGGGTCTCTGCTGGGGCCTTGGTGGGGAGTCCGATACAGGGGGTCCGGGCTGGGGCAGGGGGGACCCAGCGACCCTTCGATTCGTTCAGTGAACTCGGCCGGCTGCCCCCCATTCAAGTAAAGTGAAACGGGGGGCGCTTTGGGGAAACGAGCTACAAAAGTCCCTGCCTGGGAAAAGCCCCAGGTTGCCCCAGTGCTATGATTTTTATTTATTTTTCTTTTATTTTATTTTTTTTTTTTTTTTTTTTTTTTTTGAACAAATCACCCCTTCTCCTCCTCTTCCTCCTTCTCCTGGACCAACTTTGCCCAGTGTCTTGGGCATCATCCCAGGGTGCTTGGGATGTGGGAAGCCTCCGGAGTGCCGGGCCCAGGACTCTGTGGGTGCCCGGCCCTGGCACGGGGGAAGAGCCTCTGGGAAGGACGCGGTAGCGTCGCCGTTTGTCCCCAGGGGCCGAGAACATGGCTGCCACCCAGGCTCCAGTGCAGCCTGCCCATCCCCAGGGCGGCTCATCCGTGCAGCAACATGCGTCAGGTCTCAGCTTGGCTACAAACCCCAGGGAAAACAGGTGATGTGCAGCCTGAGCCGGCCGTTTCACCCCCTTGACAGTGCAGAAAAGCCCAGATGCCTCCTCTTCCCTGACACCAAAACGGCTGCTTAAGAGGACAGGAGTATCCGGGAGGTGTTTAGTGTGCAGAGCCCTGTGGAAAGGCTGCCAGGAACTTGTTGTGTGGATTGGGACAGGGGATGAAAGGGGAGAGCAGCAGCAGCAGTGTTGGAGCATCGGGAGAGCAACCCTTTCCCACACCGGGTACGGATAACCTGTGGGCCCCAGGGGAGCCCAAGGGAAAAAGCCAAGGGCTGATGGTGGGAAATCTCCATCTGAGCCGGGGGAGTGGGAGGATCCCACACTGTGGGACCCTTGGAAGGGAGTTTTCCACGAGAGGAGCTGAGGGGGTTGCCAAGGAGTATTGGTGGCACCTGCCTTACTCAGAAGGTCTCCCAGCTCACACTCACCCCCTTCCTAACTCAGCTGGAGCAAGAAATCGCCTGCAAACAACAGCAACAAGCTGGGAATGTTGCTGGTCAGTCCCATGGGAGATAAAACTGTGATGTATGTAAGAGAAGAGGTGGTGGTGGCAGGGGACATCTCCCTGGCATTGCCGGTCCTGCAAGCCCAGGGAGAGCAATGCATCTCATAGCAAAACATCACTTGCTTTGCTTAAAAGCTCCGTCCGGAAGGACATAGGGATGCGGTGGCTGCGGGGAAGAAGATGCTGGGACAACAGTGTCCTCGCACCCGCTGCGTCCCAAGGGCAGCGTGGCAAGGGGAGCGTGGGGGGCACGTGGCTCCACTCTCCTCCCCGGGGAGCCGGCTCCGCTCCCGTCTCCTTTCTTCCTGGCGGGAGGTGGGGACGGGCGTCGGAGCCGGAGCCGTGCCGCGGGGCAGCCTGGCCCCCCGCCAGCCGCTCCGCGCTCCAGCGTTTCAGGCCCTACATGGCCCGGCCGCAGCTCCCAAGGAGCCTGCCCGAGCTGAGCGCCCGCGGAGCCCTGGGCTCCCCTGTCCCTCTGCTGCCAGCAAAGGGGGCTCCTGGGTGGAAATCACCTTGCTTTTCCCTTTGGAAGAGCCACACTCACCCTAGTGCCAGCTGCATGCTCCCAGCAAGCGAGCACCCTGGGGGCACCGTGCTGCTTCCCAGCCTGGTTGATTCCCAGCAGCAGGTTTGCAGTGGGCGTTTGGAGCCCATTTTCCCCTCCATTTTCCCTTCCCCATCTTCTCCATCCTCCCCCCAGCTGTTTTTCTAGCAGCCGGATCCATCTTTCCCCCTCCCACCTTCGCTTTTCTTCCTGCGGGCCAAGCCAGCCCCGCTCTCCCAGCCTCTCCTCCCGTAAATGTGAGATAAAAAATACTTTCTGGTCAAAGTAAGCAGCTCCTCTGCATGGGAGGAGAAGGCATGTTTATCCTGGGACAGGGTTTCTTCCAGCGCCGGCCGCGGGTTCCCAAGCATGGGAGCCTTGGCAGTGGTAGCACTGCCCCTTTGCCCCCCAGGTATCTCTTGCCATGAGGGTTTTCTTGGAAAACACAGGTTTATTTGGGTTGTCCGGACATCTTTCCTCCCTCCGTCTTGGCCTCAACATCTGCAGGACGGCTGAGTTTGGAAGGGACCTCTGGAGATCACCTGGCTCTAGCTCCCCATACAAGCAGGGTCACTGAGAGCAGGTTGCTCAGGATCGTATCCAGGTGGATCTTGAATCTCTCCAGAGAAGGAGCCTCCAAGGATAAGGAGCCTCTTCTTAGGAGATCAAGCCCAGCACGAGCTGTGTTTGAACCTGAGCAGAAGGTGTGGGAGAGGGAACTCAGTGGGAAAGACCAGAAAGACCTGGAAAGGCCATGCCACCAAACCTGATGGAGCTGGGAAGTCTCAGCTCCCTTCCCAGCACATTATGGTTCATCTTGGTGAGCTCCAGGTGGTCCCTGCGAGCATGATGGAGACTTTAGGCTTGCAGAATTTGCCTCTTTCATGATTGGCGAGAGAAAAGCCCATGGCCTTTCTTAAGCCTTGTCCCCTGGATGCCGGGACTCTGGACTAGAGCCGAAGAAGCTGTGATGAGCTGGTCCCAGCAAGGAGATAGCCTCTCAGGGCCCTCTTGGCCCTTGGGGATGGTCAGGTGCCTTGGGGCATTTTGTTGTGCTTGCCCCTTGCAGTCTCTGGGGCCACTGCACTCCTGTCTTCCCACCTGCGACATCCCTGTGACACCAACTTGCTGTCCCAGCAGGGATGCCTGGCCAGCATGGGGACCCATAGGGCCAGCCCAGTGCCTTAGTAGAGGTTGTCCCTGGGTGACCACAGCCATGGGACAAGCAGCAGCCTCCCACATCCTCTGTTTCTCCCTCTTCATTGCAGGGAGGCGGCACCACGACGGATGCTCCAGCTGCAGTGAAGCCCATGGATCCGCTGCGCGTGGGTGCCGCGGGGCCGGCGCCTGCAGGACGAGAGCCCGTTGCCTCCCCGACGGCGCGGACGTGACGGCGGCAGCTGAGGAGCCTCCGCGGCGCCGCGGGCGGGCGGGCGGGCGCCCGAACCATGAGCGATGGCGGCTGGATCTCGCTCAGCCCCGCCGAGTTTGCCCAGCTCCAGCAGTACAGCGACTGTGAGTATCCCGGGCTGGGAATGCCCCGGCTGGGGTGTCGGGACTCGCATCCCAGGCAGAGCGAGCTGGGGCCGTGGGCACGGATCCTTGCAGAGCATCTGTCACTGCCTGACTCCCACCCCTGCGCCAGGAAAGCCCTTCCAGCTGGGCCTCCTGGAGGGCTGCTGGACAAGGAGCTGGTCCAAACGACACGTTGGGAAGCTGTGGATATGCTTCCCATCTCCAGGCATCACTCAGCTGTCCTTGTATGATCTGTGCAGGCTTCATCCAGGAAATGGAAACATTTTGGAGGATGGTTCATCTGTGATAGCGTTAGCTTCATCCCTCGCCAGTGCAGTGTTTTCCCTGATTTCTCCTTCAGAGCACTTCGATTTCAGCTGCAGTTTTTGTGGCATCCTTCTGTTCAAAGACGTTGATTGAACCCATGCAGCAGGGCCAGGCTGGGAGACACCTCTGCAAAAAGGGACCGGCAACCTGGTGTGTAGCTGGCAAACTGAGGAATGTGGTTCTTCCCCAGCACTTGGCACTTTTCTTGCTGCCATATGTGGGTTTCTGTGGTCAATCTTGGGCTCCTCTCTCTAGGAGACACAAGGATAGACCAGAACAAGTTATGGGAGTTGTTGCTCAGAAGGCTGGTGTCTGTGCGAGTCAGCTTAGCCTGGAGAAAGGAAGGTGAAGGGGGGAAGCTGGTGCTCTTTTCAGCTATCCAGAGGGAGTTTCAAGAAAGATTTTGGCAGGTGTTTCTCAAAAAGTCATGTAGTGAAAGAACGAGTGGTGATGGACACAAGTGGCAACACAGGAGGTTCCCACTGTTCGTAACAAGTCTCTTCGCCATGAGAGTTGTCAGGCACAGGGACCGGGGCTACAGAACTAGGGGGTCTCTATCATTGGAGATGCTCAAAACTTAACTAACCTCAACCTAGGTTAAAAGCAAGCCCGAGTTGGGGTGGTTAGGCTCTTCCCATGGGCCAACATCCTGGATGCTCCTGGTCCATCACCGAGCTTCAGCCCAAGGTTATTAATTGCCATCCCCAAAAGAGAGCTGCGAAGAATGGGAGGCAGCAGGAGTGAATATTACTGAGCATTTTAAATGGCCTCCGGGACAGGTCTGGAGGTCTGAGAATGAACATTAGGGCTTAAATTTCTTCCTCCCCTCTTTTTTTTTTCTCCCACTTTTCTCATATTTCTCAACTGCTGAAGGACTAGGGACCCAACCCTGCCACCCTTCCAGCTCTGAGGATGCTCAGTCAGGAAAATACATGGAAAACTTACTATCTGTGGGTTGAGCTGTGTAGACCAAGGGGAGGAGAGTAGTGCAGGGGTAATGACCTCTTCCTAGCAATGGAGGAGGACTCGGTTGTTCCAGAGATTTTGTTCATCAGGTCAACACTATGTCCAGCGATCTCACGGCAAGCTGAGCTCATTGCTGCCATGCTCAGAGCTCTGCCTTTGTCTCCCCAGACTCCACCAAGAAGCTCAAGGATGTCCTGGAGGAGTTCCATGGGGACGGCGTCCTTGCCAGGTACAACCCAGAGCAGGTAAGGCGCTTTCTCCTCCAGCTTCTCCTTTGCCTCCTCAGCCACATCAAAAGAGCAGATGCTCCTGGGAGCCTCCTGCTTCCCTCAAGCCAGCCCAGCTCCCGGAGATAAAAGCACCCCACGAAAGCAGGTCTTACCCCAACAACTTGTCTGTCGACTGCCCAGCCTCTCCCCGGGGCTCTGTGTTGTCCCAGGGCTGGAGAAGACGCTCCCACACACCATGTTAGAGACTCAGCAGCACCTCCATGGCCAGCCTCCTACTCAGGCACCCCACTGATGTGGCAATGCAAAACGGGGCCCACTCTGCTTTTTGGGGAGGGAGGTTGGAGCATCCCAGCAAGCAGCTTCCTCTCCGACTTCCACACGAGCACCAACCCATTCCATCCAGGACTACAGTCCTGACAAACCCCAGTGCTCTGGAGACCCCTGAGCCATTTTGCCACCCCATACCCATGGCACACTGCACCCCTGCGAGTATTTTGGAGCCTGTCTTCTTCAGGAAGGGGGTACCCTCTCTTTACCCTTTAGCAAGAGCTACCTCTTTGCTCCCCCAAGAGCATCTTTGCTCCCCGCAAAGCAAGTTCTTGTGGCATTTCCAAAATGGGAATGTGGGCAGGCTCCGTTCCTTGTCGCCCTCACCGATGGAAAGCTAGGGTTATTTCTTTTTTTTCTGAAGAGCTTTCTAGAGAGCCCTATTAGAGTGCCAGCACGACAGCGCCTTTCACCGGTGTCATAATCACCAGAAACGAGGCGAAACGGGAAAAATCAGTGGGCTGTAGCCAGGAAGGAGGGGCAGCCAAAGCTACCCGGCTATTCAAGTGCGCTGTGGGGTCCTGGGTGGAGGATGCCAGCTGCTGTTTCGGGGGATGTAGGAAAGGAGATTTCTTGGTGCGGGAGGGAACTGTGTGGGAAGGGGGAGAGCAGCAAAATCTCCAGTCGGAGCCGGGACTTGAAGCGGGGGCAAGGAGGAGGCTGGGAGCCCTCGGGAGGACGATAGTCACTGCGGTCGAGGGCGGCTGGTAGGTCCCGCTGCTTTGTGTCCTTAGCCCAGGACACGTCTCCTCCCTCTCTGCTGGGCTCTGTGGGGGTCTGCGTGCCTTCAAAGCCTGGCTTAGTGTATGAGGGGAGCACATCCCAGTTTCAGCTGGAAAGGGCTCTCAGGCTTCTGCATCCTTTCTCTTCTCCACCCCCAAAATAGCCTGATATGCTCCTCCCTATGGCCCATAACATCTTGATTCTATCCTTATTTTGCCATAAATCAATAACTAGCAGTCCTTCGTGGTCGGTGGCCTCCAGCTTCAGAGCCCACAGGCCCATAAGGGACCCATAAAGGACATGAAGGCAAAACTCCCCAGGTGTCCCAAGGCAGGGGGAACCTGAGGCTGGTGACTCCATCAGTGGGCCACCACTGGGGTCCTGTCCTCCAACCACACTAAAGGAGGTCCCAAGGCCTCCTTGTTGGGAGGATGCCGATGACTGTCCCGTGCAGAGGACAAAGATGGCAAGGGAGCAGGACCTGGTAGTGTCCCCTGGGCATGCTTTTGGCTCTGTTGTCCTCCACCAGCTCCTGATGTCCTCCTTCATCTCCGCTGTCCCCTTCCCCAGCCTATCGACTACGAGGGCTTTTACCTCTTCATGAAGACATACCTGGAGGTGGACGTCCCTGAGGAGCTCTGCCAACATCTCTTCATGTCCTTCAAGCGCAAGATAAGCCCAGCGTCCACCGAGGCCCAGCGCCAGAGCCCCAGTGTCTCTCCACCCAACACCCTGGGTGAGCATTGGTGGGCATGCAGGTCCCTGCAATGGACCGCATGCTCTGATGGCCCCATCACAGACTGTAGGTGCCACCGTGGCAATGCAGAGTGCAGAGGGCACTGCTAGCTCAGGGCAGCACGCCATGGCTGGTGGCAGCAGGGCCAGCCCCAAAGGGCACAGCCAACACTGTCCCATCTGAAGTGCCTGCAACACTGTCCCATCCCAAGTGCCTTGCAGACGGGCTCCCTGGGACCCTGCTTTCATTGTCAAAAAGCTCCACTGGGGCGGGCAGGACTTTCCCCAGCAGCCAAAAGACCTTCATTGCTTTTATCTCTCAATTCTCTCCATGTGTTCAGACCCAAGGTCACGTGATGCCAACATTTCCATCCAGACTGAGGTGGCCTGTGCCCCTGTCATGGGTACCCTGTGCCAGTGATGACTTCAGTGCATGGCTCCACCTAGACCAGGGGACTTTTGCTAGGGCAAGCAGCCCTTGGCCCTGCTGGGAAGCAGCTCGGGCTCCTAGTCCACGGGCTAACACAGAGGAGCACATCCTCTCAGCTTTGGGCATGAGTGGTGGTCCATGCCCAGAGAACATCAGTGCCATTAGGAACCGCTGGGGCCAAGCAGGATGGTGGGAGCTCCCTGGCAGAAGGAGTAGCAGAGAGATCCTGCACTGCTGGAGGAAGGGATGTGTGGGGTGTATCGCCCTGCCCCACAGGAGCATGTTGGCTTTGCAGGGATCAATGGGAAAGCGCTTCTAAACACCTTGGGACGCCACACTCCTGAGGCCAAGAGCTCCCACGGCCATGCAGCAGAGCCACAGCCAGCATCCCTGACCCCGGCATCGATAGCCAATGCCTCTCCCAGCTGGTCCAGGTCATCCTCGCAGAAATCCACCACTGGCACCCCATCTGCTCACAACTCCTCAGGGTCTTCCAAGATCTCCTCTGGCTCGCTGCTCAGCCCTCAGTCACCAGGTGAGCCGGGATGGGACTCAGCCCCTCAGCCCCTGGGGCTCCTCAGGCCTTCTCAAAGGCTCCCTACCCTTTGGGAAGTGTAGCCTGGGCAGCACAAGCTTCCTGGAGAGCCCATGTTAAGGTTGCTGGTTTTCCAAGCTGCTAAGAAGCAACTAGGCCCTCTCAGGTCCTTGGGGCAGCAGCAGTGACCTTTCCAACGCGGTGGGCTCCTTGGCTTCTTAACACCTTTGCTCACAGCTCAAGCCACTTGCTCGTGTCCTGCAGAGCCACCGCCGGTCAATGTCTTAATTACCTGGCAGCCGCGCAGGGAGAGGGGGATTAATGAAGTGAGTCACTGCTGCCACGCGCCAAGCTCCTGCCAGCCACCGGCGGCGGGGAGCTGTGGAAGGGGCTGCCAGGAGGAGCCATCTGCCGACGTCTGAAGTCAGCCTGGGCTGCCGTGAGCGTGGGCCGTCCTGGCGTGCGCAGCGAGCTGCCGCGCTGCTGGCCCAGCTCAGCTCCAGAGCGGTGCTGCGAGTGGGCATGTCCTCGTGGAGAACCTCTGCGGCTCCTCGTGCCACCTGCACAACCCTTCTCTTGCAAGGGCACCAAGTCCAGAGCATCTTCATTTTGCCCGTCTCAAGAACAACAGCCCTAAAAGATGTCCCTGTGCTTGGGTCTTTGTGCTCCCAGCTCCAAGCTGGGGTTGGCCCTAAAGACCTTCTCTGACAGGTCCATCATGTCCATGCTGGGCCTTGATTCTCCTCTCCATCCCTGCAGGCTCAAAGAGCTTGGAAAAGAGGTTGCCCTTCAGCCTCCGGAAGAGCCACAACTCCCTACGAGCTGCCACTCCGCATCCGCCGGCATCCCTGGCTCAGGTGGTCTACTTGAAGGACATTGTCTGCTACCTCTCACTGCTGGAGAGGGGACGGGCAGAAGACAAGCTCGAATGTAAGTGTGGCTGTGGGGCAAGAAAATACAGTGAAATGTCAATATTTGCTGCTAATCATACCAGTGGATCATTTCAGACACGGCAGTCAAAGCCTTTTAATTAATTGATTATGTCTTGGCCAATAGCTGATGTAGGGAAGGCTACGAGCCAACCATTTCTCTAGAGACCAGAGTGAGATTGACTCAAAACCTTGGAGGTTTCAGATGCTGAAATCAGGAGAAATGCTCAGATTATCCCAAAACTTAGTCACTGCTCGGGTGGGATGTGATGTGAACCTGAATCATCCTCCACTCGGTTCCCTGGGCCAGCTTTGCAAGGAGGCCTGCGCAGCCTGGAGCCAGTGGGTGAATGCAGCAACTTCTCCTCACATTTTGGTGAGCCAGAAACATGTGGGCAGAATTTAGGCTTCTCAGTCCCTGCTTTTATCTCCCCTCTCGTGTTTTATTTGCTGTGTTTCTGATTCCTATGTTTCTAAGGTACCCAACAGCGAACACTCTGGGGATATGGTTGAATGAGAATGCCTTGAATATGAGCCCTGAGTGACCCCAGCAGACTGGCTGGCCCCTCTACAGCAGTGTCACCAGGATAAGCTGGGCTATGGGCAAGGCATAGACTGGTGGCACCTGGGCTGGGTACTGTAGTTGTAACCGGGAGCCTCGGGCATGAGACAGAGATGGGAATGACTCTGGAGAAAGCCTTGCCACGTGGTTGCCCTGTGCTGATCACATCCCACATCCACTCCATGCAAAGGACTTCCATGTCTTTGCCTGTTTGTTTTTGCTTTTTAGTGTTAAAATGCTAAAACCACTTGGGGAATCCCTCTCTAGCTTCTGGATAGGGCTGTGTCTAGATGATTGGATCGCGTTCGTTGTTGCTCCTCTGATCCCACCTGCTGGCATCCTTGCCTGGTAGAGTGGCTGCCAGAGGACATCAAACCTTAATTCTTGTCCGCCTGTACCCTGGTAGAGATTTGCTTCCTTGGGGTAACTCTCCACATCCTTCCTGGGGTGCTCAGAGTGGAGGACATGATGGGACACACATGCGGTCCCTCCAGCAGAGCCTCCACGGGATGCTGTGAGCCCAAGGGGGTTCGGGATGCTCAGGGAACTACCAGGGGCAGAGGAGCTGTCCTGGCCATCTGCGACATGGGACACAGCTACGTCACCTGCCGTGATGGAGTCTTTAGGCAGCCAAGGCGTTCGCTGTGTGGGGGTCACAAAGTCCAGCCCAGGTCCAAGGCTGAGGTCCTACCCTAACCCAAAACTCCTTCTTCCCGCAGTTATGTTTCGCCTTTATGACACAGATGGAAACGGCCTCCTGGACAGCTCGGTAAGCTTTATCTCCAGGACAAGGGCTGGTAAGCTGGCTCCGTTTGGAATGAACCCCACTCCCCCCCCCCCAAAAAAAATCCCACTTTCCAAATGGACGTAAAACCCTCCAATTCTTCATGTCACTGGAAAGGCAGCAGCAGATTTGATCGGGAAAATGGGAGCTCCAAAATTATCTTCTACAGATGAAAATATCTCCACCGAGACAATGATTCAGGCTGTTCCTTTGCAATGCAGACGGGCAGCGTTGTGATCGATGGGGGACAGAGGCCACAGCAGTCAGAACTAAATGGAGATATAATAATAATGTAAGACAAAAGGAAGAGCATTTCCTGGCTGTGCCAGACCGTGGCATGCTGGAGGTATCATCCAGCAACAGCTATAAAAAATTCACCTGAGACGAAAAACTAATGTGAAATCGTGGGTTGATATTCTAGGAAAGGAATTTTTGTGCACCAGAAAACACATTTTCTTTTTGTCCTGTGTGTATTTTCCTTGAAACCCCTCGCAAACAAAAATCTGTTGTGTCAGAACAGATTTTTCTAGTAAAAAGAGAAAAATGGAAAACTAATGTGGACTTCCTGGCAGGTAGATTTTCAGTGGGGAATGAGGCTTCCCACCAAGAGCTGGAGTGCTGCTATCTCACTCTTAGGCTGGGTAGGGTTGGAACCAGGACAGCCTTGCACAGACGTATCTCCAGTCTTGAGGCTGGACCTGCTGGCAGTGGGGTGGGGACCCCATCCCACCTGACTCGGTCTCCCTGCTGTGCTCAGGAGCTGGATCGTATCATCAACCAGATGGTGCATGTGGCGGAGTACTTGGAGTGGGACTCCACGGAGCTGAAGCCTGTGAGTGGCTGGAGCTACCAGGGGGCTGGGGGGGACGCGAGGGGCTGTCGGCCCCGCGCGGGGACTTGTGTTCAGGTGCACTGTGTAAGCGCGTCTTTTCCATCCTCTAGATCTTGAAAGCCATGATGGAGGAGATAGACTACGACCACGACGGGAACGTGACGCTGGAGGAGTGGATCCGGGGCGGCATGACCACCATCCCCTTGCTGGTCCTCTTGGGCATGGAGACAGTGAGTGCTGGCACTGGAAAACCGTGTGTCCCCCGCCAGGCTGGCTGCAATGGGAGCTACAGGAGTGCTGGGCTGCCTCTGGCTCCCAACATCTCCAAGCTACGTGCTGCCAGGCTGTTCCTTTGGGAACACCATGGAGATAAACCGTGGCGGAGCAGAAGGGCTCCTGGAGACAACAGCAAAGCTGCCGGGAGGGCGAGAGGGAAAGGAGAGGGGCGGAAGGCAAGGGAGGGCTCGCAGGAGCCGCAGGAGGGCACCCTGCTCTCGGTAACCCGCCGCAGCCTCCGCGCCGGCAGCCTCTCCGTGCAGGCACCTCAACCTCCCTGCTGCCGGTAGGCCAGGCACCCTAAAGGTCTTCACAACCCCTCCTTTTTTTTTTTTTTTTTTTTTTTTTTTTTTTTTTTTTTTTTGCTGGGATATGTAAATGGCTGTGATGTGATGCCCAGACAGGCTGGATTTGCTGCTTGGTATCTCAGTGTACTTCAATAGATGAAGATTTATTCTGAAAGGAAGATACTAAGGTGCTAGCTCCCTCTCCTGGGGCGAACTTTGAAGAACAAAGTCAAGGCAATTTTGATCCCTCCTCATTTCCACGGGTCCTTTTCCTTCCACCAAGCTGCATTTCGTTAAGGGCCCTCCAAATCCCAGCGATCTGGCAGTGAAAGCTCCCTGTTCTCTCTGTCCCTGTTGCCCATTCTGGTGTTTGCTTCCCATGGAGAGGCTTGCGAGGGAATTTTCCAACAAGAAAGCTCAAGCCATTTTAACTGGCTCTTCTGATCATGGTTAGCTGTGTTGAGGTGGAGGACATGCCCCAGGAAAGAAAAGCTCTGGCTCTGGAGCTCGGATTCCTTTCATCTCCCACCACTGTGCTGAGGCACTGTGATTCATCCTGTAACTGATCCCACGAGCTGAGTGGCCAAAACATCTTGGAAGTTGCTGAGGAGCAGCCAAGGGCAGCTCTGAGCGGCTGTAATTACAGGCAGCATCCTCTGTGGCTGCGGATTCATTAGCGGGGTGATGTCCTCGGGCAGCTGAGGGCAGGCACCTGTGACAAGCAAAGCAGCGTTTTGGGGAGGACATGCGGTTTGGAAGAAGACAGAGAACCCCCATCACCTGCCCTCCATCCCAGACATGGATTTCCCGGGCTTATAGCCAGGCTAGGAAGGATGAGTCCTTCTCAAAGCCTCTTGGCCAAGGGCAACAAGGGCATCCACACAGCGAGCTTGGCTGGGATGGGGGTAGCACCAGCCCAGGGGGTTCAGCAGCCTTTAGCTACCTGGTCTGGCACCTCTGGTCCCTCCCCAGGTATCCAACTGGGCTGGGTACATATGCCTGCATAACTGGGTCCTGAATAGCCTCTCATCCCATTAGCAAGAGGTGAAGGCGACGGCCTGGGTGGATTCTGCTTTGCTAGAGCAAATTTTGGGGCACACCATCTGAGATGCTAACCTAGGGGCTTAGAGGTGCCAGTGAAGTCTGCTGTGGGCAACACAGTGATGGGCATTTGACCTCGGGTATGGAGAAAGAGGCAGCAAAGAGGCACCTCTTCCCCCCCAGCTACTGGCTGAGCACCCCATCAGGATGTGGTCTGGCCTGGTGGCACCAGGGGAGCAAGAGGAGGCCCAGAGCAGATGCTCCAAGCCAGATTTTTGGGCGAGGACTTACAGGGCAAAAAAAGTTGGAAAAACTATCAGGATGACTTGGCTTGGTCCTCGGACATGGGAATGACACTGGCTCTTGCGCCCCACAGAACGTGAAGGACGACGGGCAGCACGTCTGGAGACTGAAGCACTTCAAGAAACCCGCCTACTGCAACTTCTGCCGCACCATGCTGCTGGGCGTCCGCAAGCAGGGCCTCTGCTGCTCCTGTGAGTTGGGTCCTTGTGGCCAGCTGCCCGTGGGCAACGTAGCCCAGAGGGTCACGCTTGCCTCGGTTTTTCTGCTGTCTTCTGCCACAGTCTGTAAATACACTGTCCACGAGAGGTGCGTGTCCAAGGACATCGCCTCGTGCATCAGCACCTACGTGAAATCCAAGAGAAACACGAACGTAAGTAGGAGGATGAGGGGAGGAAGTAGGATTCCCTTCAGCTCATCTAATGGCATTGGCTGTCATCCATCTCCTTGGCCACCCCAAGGGGCCCCACATGGGGTTTCTCCCCAGGATGTCCCCCAGGGCCCTGAGACAATTGCTCCAGGTTACTCCTGGTCTGCAGACCCCCAGTGCTGTGGGGATGGACTTGTGTCCCCAGTTCCCCAGGCTGGATTCCCAAATGCAGCCTCTGGCGGCTGCACTTTCCTCCCGTTCCTTGCAGGTGATGCAGCACACCTGGATCGAGGGCAATTCCCCCGTCAAGTGTGACCGGTGCCACAAGAGCATCAAGTGCTACCAGGGCATCACCGGCCTGCACTGCGTCTGGTGCCAAATCACCGTGAGTACGTGGGGCCACGGGCTTGGAGGACATGGGGACATCCCTGCCACCCGGGGTGGCTCTGCCCATCACCCTGTGTTGTTGAAGGAGAGGGTCACTTTGTAAAGCAGGCAGTGTCAGGGACAGGGTGGCTAATGAGCGAGAAACCCATCCCTTTGGGATACTGGAGCTGGGTCCTGTTTGCAAGAGGAGCCACAGCCTGGGACATCCCAGGAGAGCCCACGGGAGTGGCACTGTGGGACACCAGAGCTGGGTGTCCCCACGTCAACCACTCCACATGCCCTCCCTGCTGCCCCCCTGCAGCTTCACAACAAATGCGCCTCGCACGTGAAGCCCGAGTGCGACGGGGGCCCGCTGCGGGACCACATCCTGCTGCCATCCTCCATCTGCCCCGTGGTGCTGGTGAGTTCCGCAGATACCTGGAGCAGCACAAAACCCCACGTGCCGGAGCATTGCCACGTGAGGCTGCTGGTTTTGGTGTGCCTCTTCCCTGTTGTTTTCCATGGCCCCCTTCCTCTGTTCCCCACAGGACAGGCAATCCCATTCCAGGAGATCGGAGAGCGACTCTCCTGTGAGCACCAGCCCCGAGGACAACAACCAGGGCTTCAAGCTGAACGCGGCAGCGGACGGGCAAGGCCTGCAGGTAGCGGCGTGGGGCGGGATGGGGGGATGGAGGCACCCGCAGCCTGGCCGCAGCCCCGCTCTGCCACCCTGCAGATCAGCGCCCAGCCCGGCACGCACCCCTTGCTCGTGTTCGTGAACCCCAAGAGCGGAGGAAGGCAGGGAGAGAGGTACGCGAGCTGCCCCCGGAGACAGCATCCCCCCTGGGTCTGCGCTGGACAACCCCTCACTCGTCCTCTCATTCCATAGGGTCCTCCGGAAATTCCACTACCTGCTCAACCCGCGGCAAGTGTACAACCTGGACCGTGGAGGGCCCGCTCCGGGGTACGGAGGTGCCACCGCGGCTCCCAGGCCATCCGCCCTGTCCCCTCTCATCCTCTCCCGCTCGCCCCCCAGCTCCCCTTTTCCTTTCTTCTTGCCTCTCCCAGGCTGAGTTTTTTCCGGGACACCCCCGATTTCCGCATCCTGGCCTGCGGAGGGGACGGCACCGTGGGCTGGATCCTGGACTGCATTGGTGAGTGAGGAGCCAGCGGTGCCATCTGGGGCGGGTGTCCCCTCGCCGTGGGGCTGCTGCCAGGGGCAGGACATCAGGAGGAGCAGGGGATGAGTGAGAAGGTGGTGAGGGGAACCCCGAATCCACCGTCCTCCTGGCCCCGCAGACAAGGCGAACCTGCTGAAGCACCCGCCGGTGGCCGTCCTGCCGCTGGGGACCGGCAACGACCTCGCCAGGTGCCTGCGCTGGGGAGGAGGTGAGGCCGAAGGCACGGCGGGCACCGGGTGGCCAAGGGCAATTCCAGGGGGAATTCCATGGGGAATTAGCCCTGCCAGGGAGGGATGGATGGCTCCCCGGGTATCCTTCCAGCCACATGCATTCCACTGCTGGGACGTGTCCCATTGTGCATCGCCTCCCCCGTGCCAGGTCTGCAGCCCCCAGGGCCACTGAGGACTCCACAGGTGACCCGGCTTCCCAGGCCTCACCCAGAGCCCTTCTGGCTCACCCAGAGTTGTCACCTGCTCCCGCCTGCATCTGCCCAGGTGTCAGGATGTCCTTGGCAGCTGCGCCGGGGCCCTGGCATTTCCTTCCGGAAAAGGAGGTCGGAAAGACCCTGGAACACGCTGTCTTCCAAGTTGAACTGTATCCTGCTGGCCCAGCACTTCCATGCACAAGGGCAGCCGGTGCTGGGGACAGGAGAGGTGCCCTGTGGGGGGACCCCACTGGCCCCGTTTGATGGCGAGGTGGGACACAAGAGAGGGAAAGCCACCTCATTCCACCCCATGCCCAGGCTCCAGAGCACTTTGAGGTCCCTCACATCGCTCTGTCTTCTTCTAGGGTGCAGATTGTCACCATCCAACCCCACCAGCTCCCAACTCTTGGGCAGGGACATCTTGGCTGACAAAGACACTCCTGCCAGTGCTCAGCCTCCTGTTTGCATACGGACACGCGTCTTCTCTTCCCACACAGGTTATGAGGGAGGCAACCTGATGAAAGTGCTCAAGGACATCGAGCACAGCACCGAGGTGATGCTGGACCGCTGGCAGATAGATGTCATTCCCACCGACAAAGAGGCCCAAGGAGACCCTGTCCCATACAGCATCATCAACAACTACTTCTCAATAGGAGTGGTGAGTACCTGGGGACCATCCTGAGGGCAGCCAGAAGAGGACAAGGGAGGCACCGCTTAGCACAGGACACGAATTTGAGCTGGAGGCCAGCAGGGCCAGCAGCCAGTGTTCAAACTAGGGCACTGAGGCCGTGCAAGGTCTGCCCCTGCTTTGTGAAACCCTCCTTGCTGCTATGCTGGGGCTTCCTGGATGTGGCCAGATGTGGGAACAGCTGCCCCCGAAGCAATCGTGGCAAAGCTACGAGCCCCAGAGGCCAAGTGGGCCACATGAAGCATCCTCTGCATCCACCAAACCACCACCCCGTGCAGCTCCAGGGCTTTGGTGGGGAAAAGTCACAGCTGTAGGGAAAAAAATCACAGCTGCCCTGAGGTCTCTAAAGTGACATAGTCCAAATGAGCGTGTTTGGGGGATGCCACTGCCCTGAGGGCAACTTTCAGCCTCTGGTTTCTATTCTTGTCTCCTCTAAGATGTTTCCATAGCCCTCTCTTCAGAGTGAACCTCAAGATAACCCCACCGAGCACAGCCAGGCTGCTTGTGACATTCCTAGGGGAGATAAAAGTCCTTCTAGTATTTGGTAAAAACCCTCCATTTGAGCACGAGAAGAGCCCCAACCCTGCTCATGTTTCCGAGCTCCCTTGGCTTCAGCACATTTGTATTTTTTCCTCCTTTTATGGCATTTGCTGCAACAACAACTAAATGCATACTCATGCATCAAGTGTTCATCATCCCCAGCAGGGATGCCGAAGCAGGGTGTGCAAAGACACCCCTCATCCCTGTCCCCTGTGCTCCAGATGCTGGTGCTCCCAGAGCGGCTGCATCCCGCTGTGCTGGTGCTGGAAGGCTCAGTGGAGCTGCTGCCTGTCTGGAGGCCAGTGTCATTAACAGGCTCTTGCTTAATGAGCCCCTTGAGAGTCTGCTCTCCAGGGAGCCACAAGTCCCCCAGCACCCACAGCCAACACGGATGGGTCCCTGCCCGTCCCTCTGCTCCACTCGCTCCATTGTCTCTTGCACCCGGAGAACAAGGACATCCCAAACCTTGGCCAACAGGACCTTGGGGTGGTGGTTTCTGCCACCTGGCCTTGGGCAGCGTGCTCTGGGTGATCCTGTTTGAGCAGGGGAGTTTGGTCTAGATGATCCCCAGAGGTGTCTTCTGAGCTAGGCCATCCTGTGACACCCACACCAATGTCCTCTCTCCCCTCAGGACGCCTCCATTGCCCACCGCTTCCACATGATGCGAGAAAAGCACCCAGAGAAGTTTAACAGCAGGTAAGGAAGGACAAGGCTGAGGGATGAGGACAGCCCCAGCACGGCCAGGGACACTCCTGCAGACTGGAACACAGGCGCTTCTGCAGCACGTCAGGCTGCTGGCGCTTGGAAAGGCACCCAATTAAGTTCATTCATGCTTTATAATTAGCGCCAGATTCCAGGGCTAGCAGGAACAAGCTACCCAGTGAGGGCCAAGCGGGGAAACAGGTTACGGCTAGCTCAGGATTCCCTTGAAGTTCATAAAAGTGGCATGACAACAGCAGCCGGACCCGCCGGCTCGCACTCAGTGCCCCACTTCTTCCCAGGACCGTCCTGGTGGTCCCCAAGGGTGTCCTGGGGGAGGCAATAGCCTCCACTCAGCTTCACGAGGAGGCAGTCCTGTCCCCTGCCCAGGTGCCATCCCATGTCCTCTGTCCCCACAAGACACTCCTGGAGTTCTGGTTTTGCTCACCAAGGATGTTGGGTTCCCCAGGGAATGGAGAATAAAGGCAACTAGGTCCCCTGAGTGGGAACTAGGGTCCAGGACAGCCACACTTTGTCCCTCAGTATTGCTCCTGGTGGCCACGAGGTCTGCTCCCCATCATGAAGGCTCCTTGGAAGGACCCTGCAGCCCATCTCGCTGTCACTAGTGGAACGATGGAGACCACCAGTGGGCTGGGGTGCCAGGGGGGGCTGCTAACACCCCCTCTCTGCGTGCCCAGGATGAAGAACAAGCTGTGGTACTTCGAATTCGGCACGTCTGAGACCTTTGCAGCCACCTGCAAGAAGCTCCACGACTACGTTGAGGTCGAGGTGAGTGTCCCGAGAAAGATGCCCACATCCAGCCAAGGGGCATGGGGCGCAAAGGCGCTTTGGGGGATGTCACCTGCGGCCAGCCATATCCGAGAACAGCCCTGGAATATTCCCCGTCCATGGGGCCCGGGTCTGCGCGGGCTCTGGGTAACACTGGAACAGCCCTTGGCGAGTGGAGGGCAGAGGGACCGTGACATGTCCCCGATTCCTGTGAGCTCCCATGTCCCACACTTTGCACCGGGAGCTCGCTTTTTTATGCCAGGCTTCTCTGCAAGCTTCCGGCTTCCCTTATCTCGGGATAAATGACACTTTTGTGAGTTACTCTGGGGGGCTGGAGGGAAAAGAAAGGGAAAAAAAGAGAGAAAAGGAGCTTTGCTCGCCATGCAGCCTGCAAGCTGACGCCGCTTGCACACTAACGAAGCGCCGGGTCGGGAGCATCCCTCGCTTGTGCGGAGGGGTCCCGGAGCCGCCAGGCTGGGGGGACGGGAGCCTGCGGGCGCCGCTCCCTTGGGACCAAGCGAGGCCGGGAAGGGATGCGGAGCCGCTCGCCGGCGAGGAGGGGAGCAGGGCGCATCTGCAGGCGCCGTCCCGCGTGCCGCGGCGGGCGGCAAAGCGTTAATGCCGCCGGAAGCGCCGCCGGTGCCGCGGAGAAATGGCAGTTTTGTTCGGGGAATTGGTCGCCCGCCAGCGCACGGCGCTTGGAAACGCGTTTGCTTTTCCCCCCCTCTCCCGCCCCGTCCCCAGCTGCAAGTTTCCACTCGCTGCCGGCGCCCCGGCCGCTGCCCCCCGCTCAAAGGGCCCTTTGTGCCGCGCTGGCACCGCGGCGCGTGCACGGCCGGAGCCGGAGCAGCACGGAAGGGTGGGAATGCCTCAGCTCTACCAAAGCAGGGTGAAAACGGTGGAAAAAAAAAAAAAAAGGATGTTTTTGGGGTTGAGCATGGAGCCCTAAAGAGCCTGGGCCTCTGGCCTCCAGTCCTGAGTCAGGGAGGACGAGGAGGAGGAGGAGGGGTGAAGGCTCCACGTGCATTGGAGCCTCATGCCTGTGTGTGTGTCCACCAGTGTGATGGGACCTTGCTGGACCTGAGCAACACTTCCCTGGAGGGCATCGCCGTCCTCAACATCCCCAGCATGTACGGAGGCTCCAACCTCTGGGGCGAGACCAAGAAGCAGCGCAGCTACAGCCGCCTGGGCAAGAAGGGCCCCGAGAAGCCGCCCTCGATGGTGGTCACCGATGCCAAGGAGCTCAAGTTCTGCGTGCAAGGTGAGCACGGGAGGAGCCCTTGGGGGCTTTTCTGTGCTCGCCTTTTCCATGCACGAGGTTCTGGAGCCTGAGCGGTCACAGAGGCAGAGCAGGAGCCCAGAGGGAGCCAGAGGCAGGGACCAAAGTGCTCAGCCAGCGGAAGCGCGTCGGAGACATTCACGAGCAGTCTGGAAGAGCAGGGTCTTGGGTGGCTTTGTAGGGACCATGGCTTGGTTGCAACAGCTTCAAGGGAGGTGTCCTGGCAAACCTCAGTGCTGATGTCCTGGTGGCTGAGATGCCCCAGCCCAACCATAGCTGTGCCAAGGCTTCCGAGGCAGCAAGTTGCTGCCCCAAAACAGAGCCAGCCCTCCAGGAGAGGGCTGCAGGAGAGCCATGAGAGCGCTCTGGGCACTGGGGGCAACCCCAGGAGACCATAGCAGAGCCCTCAGCAGTGGGTGCCCAGCACGTGCCCGGAGCTGTCGCTCAGCTGCTGCTTCTTGCCAGATGTGCTGGTTCCTGAGCTGCCTGGGGCCGCCTGGCACAGAGCACGGCTGGTGGGGAGAGCCCTTCCCACCCGCTTGGTCCTACCACGTTTGCAAAGAGCTTCTGCCTTGGTGGCGCTTGCCAGGAGACCTCTGGCAGAGCCCTGTGCATGGGGATGTCATCTGAGTGCATCACCATGAGGAGTTTTTCCTAGGAAAAATTCAGGTGCTGGAGGCCAGCAGCTCTGTGGCCGTCTCCATCTGCCACCTCATGCCCAGCTCCCTGCTGCGTGTGCAGGTGCCCAGGGCTCTGTGGCAGCCCCTTGGAGAGCCCCACCTGAGCAAACCCAGATCCCAGCAGAGACTGCAGGTGTGGAGAAGGACTGGGAAGCAAGGAGCTTTTCCATGGAAAAAGGAACCCAGGAGATCTGCAGGCTGAGCCATGTGGCGTGGCAAGGAGCTGGCTGGAGATGCCGCTCAGCATCTCTAGCTTTGCTCCAGGCCAGAGGACCTCTGGAGAGCAGTGAGGACCTCTCACTTGCTTCAAGATCCTCCTCCCACCTTCAGGAATGTCTTGTATGTATGGAGACAATGTATGGAGAGCTAGGTGGGGAAACACCTGATGAGACATCTGCCCTTTCCAAGGAGAAATCAAGCAAATGAGCAAGTCTCTGTTGGGGGAGCTGGAGACCAAAGACACGGGTTACTTTGGCCACCAAACAGGGAGACATTTTGGCCCTGAACTCAATATTCAAGTGCTTAAAAAAAA
>JAVCKT010001826.1:0-32241 GCA_032273925.1 Rhynchotus rufescens
AAGGGGATGATGTTAGAGAGTGTGAAGGGGGAAGGGGGCGGGCGGGGAACAGCAACGTTTATTCCTGCTTTTAATAGGCAGGCAGGTGGGCTTAGATCATACTCCCGCTCCTGCAAGCTGCTGCAGAGCTCACCAGGGATGGCCTTTGCCTGACTCTGAGTCTCGCCATTTCCAGCGGGATCCTTGTACCTCTGCGGGTGGACACCTGTCTGCTGGCCAGCCTGGGGACCCAGGAGGCTTCTCCTGTTATTTCTGTGCCTGTATCTCAGGCCACCAGCCTGGCTGTTGCATGGATGTCCCCATCACACACAGGGGGACTGTTTATGGATGTCCCTGTGTATGTGTGAGCAAGTACACTGTGTAAGCTCTGGATTTGGGCTAAAACCGCCTGCCACTGCATGGGCTAAAACTGTCTGCCATTGCATGCCTGAGGCACAGGTCACACCTGATCACTTGCCGCTTGCATGTCAACACGTATGCTGCTGCGACTGACACTTTTGCATGTGCACTTAACCTTGCACATGAGCAGACACGTTATCGTGTTGCAAACCATCTGTTGGCACGACGTGCTGGCGTGTGCATGTTGCACCGTGCACTCATGGTGTCGGCATGTCCGCAAGCACACGCGGGCACGTTACACGCGTGCGCCCAGGCCGGCGCATCCCTGCACATACGTGCGCCTTTGTGTTGGCGCGAATGTGTGCGTGTCACGCCTGGTGTGTCCATGTACGTGTGTGAAAGGCACTCCAGTCCCTTCTTAAGGAGTGCTGTAAATTGTAATCAGATTAAGGCAGCCAATCACTTAGAGCCCTTGAAAAGGGCATACGTTCCCTAATCAGTACCTAGCATTGAGTCTCACAAAGGGTCTAAGTAACTCGGCAGGGGTCGGGCCCTCTGGAGCGCAGGGGAGGGGGCTCGCCTTTCTTTTCTCTCTGTCCCTTGTAATTATGTCAATTTGCTAGCCAAATTGTTTGCTTGAGTGGACAGTGGGGGCTTGCCCCCCTTCCCACCTCCCCCCGGCCCTATTCATGTGCTAATGTGGGAAGGAGCATGGCCTCCTGACTTCAGGAGGTGCCTGCCAGCCTCTCCAGGAGCCGCTTGCACTAGAAGGAAGGGACCTGCGTCCGTTCTAGGAGGCCACTGTGGCCATCGATAGTCCATGGAGCAGGATGAGGACTTCGACCTCTTGGTAGTCCAGTGGGCAAAAGAGCAAATGTTCTTGGTGCATGGTGAATTCACCAGATCCATGGTGTTCCATGGTGTTACTAGAATATCCCTTGGTGATTGTGGGATGGAGTTGGTCCGTGAAGGAGAACCCAGTGTCTGTTCAGGATGGGAAGAGATTCATAAGACAGTGGCAAGGAAAAGCCAGGGAGCTGCCCAGGAGAACTGAGTGCTAGAGAAGTTGAGTAGGAAAAGGATGCTGATGTGGGCTCCAGGCTGGAGCACTGTCTGGAGAGGAATAAGGCAAGAGAGAAGGTTTGCCAGAAAGGTGATCTCCTGAACAGAGCCAAGGAGGGAAAGCAAGAGACTTGTCTGGTCTCTCCTTCCCCTAAAGAGGCTCTCTGTCCTGCTGAGCCAAAGGAAGGAGAGGCAAAGCTCCCATTCATGTAAACGAGGGAAAGTCAGAGACCTTTTTTTCATGGGCATCCTGATCAGCAGGCAAGAGTCCCTGAATATGAAAGCCCAGACTGCCTGTGGTGTCATCAGGTGTCTGGAATGCAGGGTGACAGAGGAAGAGGTGATAGTGAAATGAGTCCATGTTGCTGGAGGAAGAGATAAATGACAAGTGCCAATGAGCTGGGAGGATCCTGGCATGACAGCCCTAGGTGGAGAAGGGGCAGCCTTGGCAGATGGGCACATGGGCACCAGTCAAGCACCCAACCCTGTATCTTCTCACTGCCACAGATGGGCTGTTAGGGCCATGGGTCTCTCTGCGACTTGGGACCCAAAGCACGTGCTCATAGCGAGTCCCCTTTCCACATGCATGGGTGTCTTTAGCCGTCAGGCCTGGCTGGGCAGAGGGGCTCCTCTATTTGCTTTAACCATGTGCCAGGGTGTGCAGCACATCCACCCAGCTCTGCCCACGCACCTGAGCAGTCACCACCTGCATCCCCCTGCCCGGCGGCCGTCCCTTCCCGAGCTCCATGGCTTCCTGCCAGCCCCACCTGCGGCTCCTCCCTGGCCAGGGCCGCGGCATCTCCCAGTCCTGTCCCAGGGCCCGGAGCAGCACCGGGCCGCACGCTCACAACCCACCTCCCAAGCCGCACACGTCCTGGCATTTGCATATATTCTGCCCACAAATCCTTGTCAAGGGGAGCCTCTTTATTGCCCGTGTAGATCACAGAGTGTTAGTTAAGGGGCTTCTTTGTATTGCCTCAGACAGCTGGGGTCATCAAAAGTCCTGCGGTGGGAAGGAGAGACAGGAGGAGGGGGGAAGCCCTGACAATGCGGACTGAAGGATTAAAGGAGCATATAAAGTTCCTATTGAGTGAGACAAGAGGCTGTTCACTCCAAAGATTGACAGCAACCAGGAGGCGATTCCCAACACAATGTCCAATTAATTCTCTACCCTCTTCGCTGCGTCTCCTCCCTCCCTCCCTCCTCTCCTGGGCTGGTGCATGAGCAGGGAAGGGCTGAAGCTGAGATCCTCAAGAAGGTCATTAATTATTCCCGACTAAGAGGAGGCTGCCAGGGGGCAAGGCAGTCCCCAGCCTCGCTGGACACCTTGGTCCCCTCCTGCCGGTTCTCAGCAGCGTGGCCACTTCAGGGAAGTTTTCATCTCTGTCACCAGCTGTACTGCATCCAGAGGGTCTGTCTCTGCAGCAGCCCTGTGCAATAAGCTATGATCCAGAAAGGTTAGATTTTAGGGCTAAATCCAGGCTTACTTCCAAGTTAGGGCAAGGCAGACACAGGAGCAGAGCTAGGGAACATGTATGAGGCCTGAGGGCTTTTAGAGCACTTTGGCAGAGACAGAGCAGCGTGTGCCAAGGTCAGGCCAGGGGATCAGGCGCAGAGCATCCCTCCTTACCCATGTGTGTCATGGGAATGGTTAAAACAGCTCCATCAAATCTATTCCGATGGGGAAAACTGGGCTTCAGACTACCAGAATCTGCCCCCGAAGACACAGTGAATGAATATATATATGTGTGTGTGTGTATGGATTATATTTTTATTTTTAAACTGTTTTATTTTTAAAAGCTTTTTATTTTTTTTAATAAAGATTTTCATTTTAAAACCAAGACTTGCAGAGTCCATAGTTTTGGCCAAAGCGCTTTGCTTTTCAGTCCTCCTCCCGAAGCGTTCCCCAGCCCACTGCACTCCCACCAGGCTCCCGGCGCTTCAAGGCACTAAAGCGGCGGTGGCGGCTTGATCTAATGAGCACTGAAAGGAGGAGCAGGGAGGACGCAGCAGTGTGGAGCCTCACGAACACCAGGGGACACGGGGTGCATTGTCTGGGCAGGTAACTGCTGCAATTGCTGTCCCCTGAGCCAGCTGCCCACGGCAGCCTCGGCGTTTGGTGCAGATGCGCTTGGAGGAGCGGTTTGCAAGTGTGCTGCCCTGCTAAGAGCATCGCTTTCATTTAATGCCACGCGAAGAAGGGCAGGATCTGGGCCAGCACGTGAAATTCCTGCAAGCCGTTGATGATGTTCATTTGTTTTGCCCACTTTTCCTTTTGCGAGTGTGGGAGTAGCTGGGGAAGGCACCTTTCTCTGCGCTCTGCATTTTGTCAGCATGGCCGGTGCTGTTGAGGCACAGGTGGGAAATTCCCTTCCACGGTGGCAAGCCGATCGGGAGAAAAAGCTCCCATGCCACAAAACCCAGGCGGCAGCCCCAGGCAGGCTCGGGCCACGTCACCTCCTCCGTGCGGGGACACGGAGCGGGGCTGGCCCGACCGCGGCGGCCCCGGTGCCTCCCGCCGCTGCCTCCAGCCGCCCGCACGCTCCCAGTGAAGTTGTTTGAAAGTCTTCTGGCAGTTTTAGTGGCAAGGAATAACAGATTAGCCATGATCTGATCAGCCCAGTATCTAAGCTGTATTCTCCCTGCTGACAAGTATTTGAAAGAGGGGAGGGGCCACTTTCAGCCCGAACGATGAATCTTTCAGCCACAAGAAAGGGCCTATTTTTCTCCCGCGAGGCCGCAGGCTGCTCCGTGCCCTGTTGCTAAGCAAGGCCCGGAGTGGGCGATTGCACGCGGCCGGGCCCGGCGCGGCCCGCGGGTTAACGAGATCGGGAGATTCACACCAGACACCGTGTGGCGTGGCGGGCTTCGCTTCTCAGCGCCCTTGATTGGCAGATAACAGCTCGAGGGAGATTCCCAATGGAGAGCAGCAGCCCCGGCCTCGGTGGTTTTGAGGGTTACACGCGGGCCAGGGAGAGGGTGCGATGCTTTTTGGGGAGCAGTGGAAGCTGTCACAGGACCCGGAGCTGGAATCTGGAGGCTCATCCCTAAACTCCTTGGCTTTGATTTATAAAGGTTGCCCATGCAGGAGCAGCTGCTCTGCTTCGTTCCCACACATATGGGCTTTCCTGCAGGCACTCAGTCCTAAGCAGGGGTATTTCAAGAATGGGAGATTTCAAAAATGCCCCCTGAAAGGGTTCTTTTTTGCTCACAGGGCACATGGTGCGGCTGAGCCTGGCAGTGGGGCTTGGTAAACAGCAAGCTTTGCCTGGCGTTTACAGCTTACAAAGCCCTGCATGGTCATGGCAAAATGGGTGCTCGGTGCCCCTCTTACTCCAGCTCCCACGGCCAGCGCGTCGCAGCAGGACCTTGGGGAGCGCCGGGGATGTGGCCGTGGTGCTGCTGCCCCTGCAGTCACCTTGCAGGGATGCTGGGCAAGGGCAGCTGTGGGAAAGCCTGGCCTGGCCTGGCGTGTGGGTGGCTTTGATCTGTCCGTGGGTTTGACCAGAAAGTGCATGGCAGAGGAGCCAGGAGGGTGATCCTGGGTCCCTGTCCTGGATCCCTGCAGTCTCTAACTGTTCAGTGTCCCAGACACTGCTCTGAAGCATCCTGCTCCCCTGCAGTCTCAGCAGGGCAGAGCCAGCACCAACCGCCCTGCAAGAAAGAAGGGAACTGTCTAAAACAAAGGCTTTCCAGGCTATATCTGGGACTGCCAGCATGAGGTGCCCTATCCTAAGACAAGGCACTGGCGTTTCCTTCCTCTCCTGCAAGGCAAGCGGGTGCTTAGGCCAGGCTCCCAGGTGGAGGGCTGAGCTTTCACAAAGCCTGGCTCCCCTGCCCTCCCTGCCTCTCCTCCGCAGGCAGGTGGTGAAGGGTAGGGAGGAGGGATGCTCATCTTCATAAAACTAACCCTCTTGTGGCTCTCTGGTGCTGGGAGGTAGCCCTGCTCAGCCACTGCTGCGGAGCCTGCGTGAGAGGCCTCACGTTTTGCTCCATGGCTTTGCTGAGGGCTCACACTGGCACTCAGGTGTTGTCAGCTCCACATGGCTGTGCTACCAAGAAGTCCATTCATGACCCTCAGCACAGAGCCAGCACTGGCTGCCCTTGCCCCAGGGCTGAGGGCCACACCGGGTGGTTGGCAGGAGGCTGCGGAAGGGTGAATTCAGCAGCCGGGGCTCCCACGCAGGCTGGCCGTGTTGCAGCTGCCAAATCCGCCTTGGTGTTACCAGCACATTTCAGTCCAGACTCTGCGCCCTTTGCTTTCAGGCCAGGACTTGGCTTCCTGGTGCTGGTCTTAGGCAGGAAATACTCTACAGAAAGCCTGAAGAAATCCCCTTCCTCTCCCTCAGTCTGAGTTTCTTGACCTTAAGCTCGTGAGAGCTCTTGATCTAAGGATGGACAGAGGTGGCCAGGGAGCACTGCGCTCTCTGTGCAGCACTGCCAGACACACAGGGTGTAGGACGGTGTGGAAAAGGGACAAAGAGATTTCCCTTTCCGGGTCTGGCAGCCAAGGGACCCACTGCAGCGCGGCAAGGCAGGCTGCCATCTCCCCACAGGCATGCCCTGTGCCCAGCCGGAGAGAAAAGCGCTGGGGAACAATTCCAGAAGGGCTGCAGAAGTTATTGTTGCTTTGAACAACATTAAAAAAGTGGGGGAAAAAAAAAAAAAAACAGGCCTTAGTGTTTTAAATACAAAAGACCGGATCCATGGCTGTGATGCAGTTCCTTTCTGTAGCATTAGCAGCACAAAGCAGGTGAAAAACTGGCTTCTCTGGCATGCTGAGCACTCCTCTGGCACGAGGGATGTCTCCGTGGCCTGGCCCCAGCGTAGCACCCCCTCACTGAAGAGGCAGCGCTGGGTGCCAATGCTGCAGTCACCTCCAGTGCCATGGGCAGTGGGACAAGCCACCTGGCTTGCCCTGGATCGCATGAGTAGATGGGTGAATTTTGGCTATTCCTCCCTAGAATAGGATTATACATATGTTGGGTTATGGGCAAAAGTGAAAACAGAGGAACTACGTCAGTTTATGCTCACTGTTTGTAGAAATGTCTTTTGTATTGTCCACTTGCCATGCTCAGCAGGGGCATCCACAAATCCTTCAGAGCTCTCAAAGTGCATGTTCATGTCTGTCTAGGCTTGAGTCAGCCAGTGCAGTGCCTGCAAAGCACAGGCAGGAGTTACAGACCTCTGAGCAGTCTTGTACACTTGCATGTGTCCAACTAACTCACTCTCATCATTTTTATCCTCAGATCTCAGATCTTTTAGCAAATTAGTAAAATTTTCCAGACAACAAAACATTCCTAATGGGACAGGAGGCAAGAAGGGAAGAAGACAGAGTGGTCTTCAGTTTTGTGGCTCTAGCAAACTCACATAGACAAACGTCTGGGGCCCTGCACTCCTCTGGTACTTCAGACCAGATTTCTCCTTCTTTTGGAGCTCTGCAGTCACGAATTGCCTTTCAGGGATCTCCACTTGAATTACAACCTGCTGTTGGTGAGAATGCATTTGGCCAAGGCCCAGTAGGGTGGCTACCAGGTGCCAAGGAGCAGAGTGAGAACTGGGTGTGCTGGACACTCTCTCCATCCTCTCTTGGAAGGAAATGAAGAACCTTTGAGATGTTTCTGAAAGCTTCCTAGCCCACAGCTTTGTTAAATGTGCCAATGACCTTAACTCGTCTTGGTTAAACTGTCCCATTCACATTCTCACCTGTGATATTAAAGACCAATTCTTACTTTATGGGCGTAAAGACTCATGTGTGACTGTCCCCAATATTCATGTCATCATGGCAGTGGTTTCTAGAAGATCCATGTGTTACAGACAACAAGTCCTCAGCATCAAAGTTTGTTGCTCCTTTTGCCTTAATCAATTCTCCTAGCTTTACTTGCAGGACTTGACTTCATCTTGAGCTGCGCTTGACACAGGCAGATACTGGTAGGAAGTTTTGTGAGTGACAGAAACAGCAGCTGCCCATTGAGCTTCACTTTTCTCCAGGAAATCCTGACTACTAAGATGATTTACTCTAACTCTGAGTAATCTCTAGGTTATGTTGTGTTCTATAAAAAGTATAACTGGAAAGGATGTGATGTGTTGAAGCAAGCCTGATGGTCCTCCCAGAGCTCTGAACACCTCCAGCATAGCACAAGGGTTCTAGCCCAACTAGGGGCTGGGCAGCACCACATCTTCTCCAGCAAGAAAGGAAAATTAGCCTCCAAGGAATAGTCGGTAAAATCTGATCTGAGAATTCATGTCCTGGTGCTGAAATAGACCATTGTGCAGCAGAGAATAGTACACAATGTAAGCACTCAAGAAAGAAGAAAATAATATTATCCTGTTTTCTAGCATCTTCCTGACTTGCGAACACCCTCCCATACTCACCCAGACCAGCAGAACAGGCACACAACTGAGGTATATTTATATGAAAATCCATCTCTCTCCAAATAGCTATCTGCAATGTTTCTTTCTATGGCCTTATCTACAAACCATGGCTATAAGCTTTGGTTCTCTCTAGTCTGGTCCAAGTGTCTGGGAAGTCCCTCTGGGAAGGGACAGTTTTTGACCCTTTGCAGGGGGAAACCGGCTCTATGCAAAAATGAGGGAATGAATATACAGAGCCCTGGAGCCAAATGGTGCGTAATGATTTCCTTTCATTCCTGCGTGCATGGGGCACACTCGGCTCCGCAGTGGGAATCTCTCCCGGTGGAGGAATCTCAGCCTGCCAAGACTGTTTAGTCTGGCCAGCCTGCTCCCTTCACCCCATCCTTACGTGACCGAAGGTGACCGAAATAAAGAGCCATAACGTGGGCAGAATGGTGCCTTGGAGGACGAGGGGGGCCAAACGGGGAGCGCTGCCTTTCCCGGAGGTGCTACAAACATCGCCGCGTCCTTTATTTTCGGGCGGCGGCGAGGGGGTCAGTGCACGGGCCTCGCTTCAGACAACAGGCCCCAGCTCAGAAAGAAGTGCAGGCAAATCAGTATGCAGAAGTAGTCACTGCTCGCCAATAAATTAGCATAAACCACTCTAGGAGGTAAATAGACATACAAGGCCTCAGTGTGTGCAGCGTGGGCTGGGGTTTTGTTTCAGCCCCGCTATTGTCACGGCCCCTGCTGAACAGTGACCGAGTGGGGCCTGTGTGGTGGTTTCTTACACTTTTGACTGCTGGATAAAAGGGGGAAACATAAAGAGAGGGGAGAACTTTTTCTCTTTTTCTCTCTTTTTTTTTTTTCATAAGTCCAGACGAAGTTACAGACGTCTGTTAAACGTCAATTACAGCTGAATAAAGACGTCTGCTTAAGGCTTAGTTATGGCTCCTTTCAGCCACCGAGATTTTTCCAGGGCTGGCCCAGGATGCCTTCGGCAACCTAATTTGGAGATTGTAACTCTATAAACAGGCTCTGGCATTAATCAAGGCTGGTGAAAATGCAAATGACTGTGTGGAAGGGGCTTGGGATGGGCCGGACTCTTCTGTCTTGGAACTCAAGGCAGAGAGTAAAAAGAGAAAAGCAAAGAAGAGAAGAAAAGAAGCTGTGCAGAGGAGCTGGGATCCATAAATAGAGAGCTCGGCAGATTTCTCTGACTTTCATTCTCATGCTCTGGCCATCTCATCACATCAGGATTCATCTGTACCCACTTCCTCTATCCACTGGGTAACCCTCACTGTGCTCCTGTCTCTATGAACCTGAAGCTCGTCTCCATAGGGATGATCGTGGCATTACTCTCCAAAGCCAGTTGCTCAGGTTTTCCCAACAGATCAAGGCAGAAAGAAAAAAAAAGAAAAAAAAAAAAGGCACTGAATGTACTGGAATCATTGGACATTTTGGAGAATACAGATTAAAAGCGAGAGGGTGTCAGGAAAGCATTGGGATTGCAGGTAAACGTCATTCTTTTGGGAAGGTAGCTCATACTCTGTGTTGTTTCGCATCACTTCATACCTGGCCTGTTCATACTACCTCCGTTTCTTCATGAAAATACTGGCCACTAAGTTCTAGCTGGGAAAGAGAAAGAACTGAGTCAGTGCAGTCCTAACTACAAGATGTCCTAGTGAGTCTAAAGATCAAGGCATTCTTCAGTGGTGAGAAAAATACCCAAGTATACCCAGGTGGCAAGGAGCCCTTTTGTCTCTTTCTGTATTGTGTGGCTGTGGTTGTATTCATGGCCACAGGATGACAGGAGTGTTTGAAGTCCCCTTGCACTCATCAACAATATTGCCCTGTGTCCTTATAGGCTCTGACACTCTAGATGGGTACATGGTGAGGAGAACTGAGTTCATATCTAGATGTATCTACATGGTGAGAAGAGCTGAGTTCTATCATACAGTCATGTCATATCTAGATGTTGTAACTCAGAATATAAGAATAACCTCAGCATCAGAATGGAAACAGCAGAAACAATGCTGGTGCTGAGGGTTAACAGTGTCTTACTGGTAATATGAACAAGGCTCACTGGTTCATGGAGTGTTCTTGCTGTTCTATATTCCCATCCTCAGCACTTCGTGAGCCCATTGAACCCACTGGCTCGACAACAATGGGATGGATGATCTAGAGGAGAGTTTGATTTCCCTCCTTTCCCCAGATCTTCTGGAAATTTTTGGAGACATTTGTGAAGAAAGGCACAATTCAGGAACATTTTTAAGGTAAAAGTAATACTGGTGCCCCCTTCCCATTTCTGCCTAGGAAACATTCTGATGATGACAGAAAAAAAAAATAAAACAAGATTTATTGGAGGGCATTAAATCAGAAAAACCCATCTCAGGTCCTTCCTTTTCACCTTTCACTCAGGTGAGTACAGTCTAATCAGGAACGAGTGTGTCTTTCTCAAGCCAACAGAATGGATCTGCTAGTAAGGGAAACCAGAGCATGTTTTCCTCCAGCTGACTTTCATCCATCCATAGGTTCATTATGCTGAGCTGAATAACTGCAAATTGAGAGAAGACTTCTGAAGGATTTCTTCCAGCTAGAAAAAATCTCCAGCCATTGAAGAAGTAGACATTCTCCCCAAATTTGGAGAGACTTAAGACAGGTTGGGCAGATACCTGTGGGAGATGGTCTAAGCCTACTTGATCCCACCCCAGAGCAAGAGATGTGTTAGATTCAGGGCTGCATTTCCAGGATACCTAAAAATTCATGGCTTACAGTCTTCCTTGAAGTGTTCTTATCTTTGAAAAAGCCCAGACATTTAATCAGCAGCTTTCACCTTCCATGTGCAATATCTGTATGTGCTGGCCAACGCAGAGAGTGAAGCCTCAACCCTGCGTGTTGGACAGAGACCATGACCCCACTGCAGAGCTGCTAGGATAGGCAAAAAGCTACACTTCTCCCCAAGGCTACTGTCCCTGTATGCTCATGTGTGACCAAGGTGAGGATTTTCATTCCTTTTCTCCTCTTCTAATCTCTTCTATATGTTTGAGACTTTTACTGAAGTAGAAATAATCCTGTGCTTGACTCGGTGTGTCAAAGAGGGAAAGAGGTGGATGTACATAGGCACTCTTGTTCTGCTAAGTCAAGCTAAGGTTACCTTAACCCTGAGTTCACATCCTTTTCCCCTTCACCCTGGAAGACAGACTGGCAGCTTTTGGGATAAGTACCATTTGTAGGCTCTGACCACTAAGGAAAAGGAAGGTCAGACCTGGAGGGCAGAGGGTGTCACTGAGTCCCAAAATCGGGAGATTACAGACAGAAGAAGAGGAGATGGAGGTGAGGAGAAGGATTGTGATCAGAGGGTCAAAAGGCAGATACAGAGCAGGACACCAAGGAAGCCCTCAATGGACAATGCCCAGAATTCCCAAAAAAGCTAGAGGACTGGAGGATAGGGTGGGCCAGCGACAGCTGGAAGATTTAATTGCTCCTCTCCGTGCAGACCTGCTCGGCTCCCTCCCTCTCAGATCTGCATTTCAATATGAGAGCAGCAGTAAGTGGGATGCCGCTGGAAGGGGTTAGAATGATTAATCATTTAAAAAGCAAGATCTTAATTACAGGGTGCAATTTTTGCTATTTAAGGAGTCCATTAGTTTCCAGAATGGAAAAAAATATATATATTGCAGGTTATTCTCCTTTTGAAGAAGATTGGAGGGGGAGGCGCCCGGGGGATCTCAGCACCCAGGCTGGCGTGGCCGCCTCTGCCGGGGCGAGGGAGTCGGTGTGCGAGGATGGCGAGGGGGAGGAGGTGTCGTTTGTTCCACAAATGATATTTTTGAAGGGTGCTGGCTCTGAGTGTTCGCTGTGCTCAACCACGCGCTGGCACAATCTGTGCCGGAGCGGGCGGACGGCTCCTGCCTCAGCCCCTAGAACGAGTCCTCCCTTCCTGGCGGGAGAAAAGGACCATTCAGGCACCATGAGCACCATTGACCCCTCAGCCAAAATGGCTCCCAGAGGGAGAATTGGGGTCTAACTTCATAATAATGGCTTGTCCTCCAGGAATTGGGCCGAGGCCTCTCACAGCTTGTCCCACTTGGGCCTGAGGCAGCCGTGGGCCAGCGGGGTCAGGGCTGTCACGAGGTAACCAGCCTGTGAGCGCCCTGCTGAACAGCAAGCGCAATGGGAGAGCAGGACACAGCGGCCTGCGATGCCCGCGTCGGGCAGGGCCAGGCCCACAGAGCACACACGAAAGCACCGGCAGCCAGAGGTGCTTTGGTGGCAGCGCCCATTCCTGCAGCACGAGGGAGATTCGCTTCCCTCCGGAGCGGCCTTCGCAGTCCCACGCCGGTCGGCAGCACCGGGGTCAGCCCCGGCCGCCCCGGCGCCCCAAGGGAGGCCGGGGGTTAATCGCCCGCCACCTCCCCTCTGACCCCTCTGTGGGTTTTTCTCTTGTATGGTCATTTAGCCATCCCCCGACACAAAAGGGAGCGATTAAACACAGCTCAGGCCCTTCATGCTTTAGTGGATTAATTTGCTGATCCCCCACGGATTAAAGGTCTCGACAGGATCAGCGGGAGCAGCGGCGCAGAGCCCGCTGGAAGCAGGCGGACGGCGACAGTCCCGGGCGGCCCCGCAGCAGGACCGGCCCTCCCGCTCAGTCCGTGGTGCTGACGGGTCAGCGGAGACACCACCAAAGAGCCTGTCCCAAAGCTGCTCTTCCCCCTAGCTCAGCAAGCAGTGCTGGGGCAAGAGGGCATCCCTTGCTCCCACTGTCCTCACTCAACTTTGGCATCCACAGGGATGTCCAAGTGCAGGACACCACCGGGAATGAAGAGATTTGCAGCTCTGCAGAGATGTGTGACCACTGCCGAGGATGGATGGATGGATGGATGGATGGATGGATGGATGGATGGCCGGCCAGCAGGAAGGGCCTGCAGACACCAGCTTGGAGTGCTCCATCCCGAGCAGGGATGGCCACGGAGCCACCAAAGCATCTGCCTTTAATTACTGGCAGGCTGCGTATCAGATGCTCTCGCACCTTCCCCACATGAATGCTGATTAATTGCAGGGTGAGGCGCTGAGGCAGGCCGGACCACATTATTTCTGATGTTTGCTCTTTTCACTAGGAGAATAAATGCCATGAATCCACAGTAATCAGCGGCTTTTAGCTTGTCACTCTTATGACACTCTTTACTTAGACCAGGAAATGGCAAATGTGGTGGAAATAAGAACTTTATTATCTTTTTTTTTCCTTTCTTCCTTTCTTTTGCTCCCCAAAGGGAGGCGCGTATTGGGGGAGGGTGACAGAAGAAGGTGGAGGGGGGCATCTTTGTGCAGCGGAGGAAATGGAGGAAAAGGATCCATCTTCCCCACTCTCCTTAGCTGCCTTTGTCCCGAAGGAGACGAGGTGCCACGGCTCTGTCTCAAGAAGAGGAGCCGTGGACGATGGAGCCAAGAGAAGGCCCGGTGCTGAGGGAAGGCCTGGCGCTGAGGGAAGGCCTGGCGCTGAGGGTCCCCCTGCCCGCGGCCTCCGCCATGGGCGGCTGCGGCGGGGAAGCCTTTCAGGGCGCTCCTCAATGCCCTGCTAGCGATCTAATTGCCGCCTCTTAGCTCAGTGAGCGGGCGGCCCGCGGCCTTTCAGCGGCGAACATCTGGCGTGCCGCACGCGGCCGCTGGGCCCGGGCCCCCCGCTCGCCCCGTCAGCACGGGGACGCCCGCAATTAGGCAGCCCTCCCTCGGCCCCGCAGCCCTCACAGCTCAGGTGAGCGCCCGCAGCCGGCCACGAAGGTGTAATTAAGGTTAATAAGGGGGCTTTGGGTGGGGGGCGCAGGGCTGCAGTGGGGGGGGGCCGCGCGAGCCTAATGGCGGCCGTAATTAGGCAGCTGTGGAGAGGCGGTTAATGAAGACGGCAACTGCTAATAAAGCTCTTCCCCGGCAGCCTTCTGGCCTGGGTAATTGAGGGATTTGCAAGTGCATCTCCCCCATAGCCCTGGAAGGAGCAGCACCATGTTAACCCTTCACAGGGAGGCATCGGGAAGCGTCGAGGGGCCGCACCGCCCTCACACCCGCTCCCCTGGCCTTGGTGGCCGCACACACTTCCCACATGGACATGTTGGTTTCCCATCCCCACAGTGGCATTTTGTGTTCCTTGGCCCTGTCAGCGCTGCAGTGTCCCCACCCGCAGCCCTGAGACTCGCTTTGCTCACATTGCAAAGGGAGAACTTCCCCGCTCCAGCACTGCAAGCAAGGGCAGAAGGGCGGCCATGGCAGCTCTCCCCTCATGCTCCCTTTCAGCAGGCGAATTCAGTGGGTAACAAAGAGCCCGTGTGAGGCCCAAACGCTGCTGCAACTGAGGAGAGCACAGGAGCTCGGAGTGGCACCCACGACATGGCATCGGCCCTGTGCAGCCGCCTGCAGCCTGCTCCCGAGGCCATACCTGGCACAGGCTACCCCAGACACACAAAAAGGCGACTTTTGCAGAGTGGTGCCTCTGCACGGCTCATTGGGGGCATAAACACTGCTCATGGAGCAGAGATCCCGGGACAGAGGGATGCTGCTCCATGCAGAGCCTCTCGGCAGTGTGCACTGCCCTTCCGCTCCTGGGCTGAGCTCATGGTGCCCACGGGTCTGCGCTCTGCAAGGGGAGCTGCGATGGGGGACAAGAAGGAGCCCGGGGAACAAGGAGGAGGCTGAGCATCCACGTTAGCCAGGGAGGTGACACAGGAGCACAGCTGCAGATGCAGTTTTCTCTTCTAAGAAAAATATTTTGCTAGTGTAGCTGGAAATCTGCCTGGAGAGGTCAGCTGGGAAGACCTCGGGCATGCTTTCCCAGGCCGTCACAGCTTGTGCGGGATAGCCGGGCTGTACGCACACCACCTCGGCAGTGCTCTGGGGAGGGATGTCGTGGCGGGTCGCTGGACTGCTGAGGTGCTGCCAGCCCCAGCAGGGCTGAGCCCAGAGCGCAGCCTTCCCGGTGCCTGGTCACGGAAATAGAGACAGCCAAAGCCGCTCCAAGGCTCCCTTAGTTCCTAGCCTCACAGACTGGGTTTGCTGTTCCTCCCTTATCTAAAAAAGCTGGCACCAACAAGAACCTAGCAGCCAGTTTGATGCCAGTCTTTGCCTTTGACTGGCATCAAACTGGCTGCTGGGTTCCTGTGAGTGGCAAAGAAACAAATCCGCAGGGAAGGGAAATTTACAAACCTTCTCTCTGGCTGTGATTTCCTAGGTTGCCTTCAATTAGAAAAACTAAATGCAATCCCAAGGCGTCATCCTCCAGTGGGAGTAGCCGCTGGTCTCCCATCCCAGACAGAGGGGGAATTCGGCTACTGTCTCTCTCCAGAACACGTGAATCACCTGGCAAACCACACTCAGCCTGCCCCAAGCAAAGCAGCTGTGCAGCATAAGGGAATTTGCTAACTATTTCTAATGCCCTCCATTCTTTCCCATAAAAATCCAGTGCTTTCCAGTCCCTGGAAAAACAAAACCTCTGACACAAGGAGCACCATCCTGGGGAGGATGCAGGGAGGAAGCACCAGGCTAAAGGCAGTGAGGTGATGCTGTTACGTGGTCGCTGGAGCTGCCTCTCAGGCTCAGCAAGACGTTTTTTTGCAAGCTGGGTAGCAGGGTAAGTGCAGGACATCATAGGAAAGGGTCACAAATGCACTGCAGGAATCTGGGAGGCATTCAAGGCTGTGTCAGCAGGAATTGGGCATCTCCCTCGTGGGAACAAGCCCTCTGGCTTTGCCCCTTCCCCTTCCCTTCGGTTCACTGCGTGGCTCCGGGTCTCCGCAGCTAGTGCAGAGAGCAGTGCTTGTCCCAGATGTTCACAGAGGGGAAACGTGCTCGCACGCAGCCGTGCAGGAAGCAACTGTAGCGATGCCCGCGGCAGGCTGGGTGCCACTGAGCACTTCTTGGGGGAGCTGGCTGCAGGGACACGGGACCAACACTGCCATGGCAAAGGGAACCCTGCTCTGACCCTCTCTTGCTTGCAAGTCAGATACATCAGTTACCTGGGCTGGTGAGGACCAGGTTCTTCTCCCCGTATAACCAGGTATGATTGCTATTGAAGCAGACATGCTGCTTAATCCTGTCTCTCCTCGGAAGAAGAGTTGCTCAGATCCTTCACTGAGAAGGAGCCCTATTTTGAGGGGTAAAACTAGAGGCTGATGACTCTAAGATGAGGCACAAACCCCTGCATCTGTCCTCATGAAAGGACCGGCCCAGCATGGACACTTATGGGGCGAAGTAAGCCGTGGGGCGCTGCCGTAGCAAGCACCCCACAGCCCAGCAGTGCAAACTTCTTTCTCCAAGAGTTTCCAGGGGCTGTTGATTATGGCCCAAGGCTTCCTCAAGCTCGGACCTCTCCCAGAGTTTTTCTCTACCGCATCTCTGATGTGACAAGGACCATATTGGGGTTGATCACCTCCTTCCAAATAATTGCAGCTATCTCACAGCTGGATAGATTAGAAGGGTCTGGAAGGAGTCAAAATCTGTTCCTTTTACACAAGCACCAGGAGACTGGCTGCTGTGTCCTACTCTGTATGTTTGCATGTGCAGGGTGGTGGGAAATAAGATGTTAAGAGACAGAGCAGCCCAGAGCAACACTTTTATTCAGAAGAAGCAGTCAAGAAGAAATCTCTTCTCTTCCAGCCTGGCGATGTGGGGGCCCAGACCCTCCAAGCTCCAGCGTGTTGCACCCAGCTCCGGCGGTGGCTCTGCTGGCATGGGCATGTGGCTGGGTCGCTCTGTCTCCTGGGATCCTGCAGACATTCCCGCACGCAGGAGATGGAATCAGCGCCTTCCTGCACCCACAGGCTGCTCCTGCCTCTGCCGGCTGCCCGTGTGGCCTGCGGTTGAAGCAACATCCCGAGCCAAGTGTTGTGACAAATTAGCTGCTTAAATCCCAACGCTCCCCTTCAAGGCAGCCTGCTCAGCAGCTCCGTCTTTAAAACCATATAAGCAGGTTTCTCCTAAGCAGAGCAGACAGCAAAGGGTCCCTCTGCACGAGAGTGACTCGTGCCAGTCACTGGGGCCGGGCCGCATCTGCTCCGCGGCCGCTCAGCAGCAAGCGAGCAGAAACGCTCTGGCTGCAGGGGTGTCGTGCCCCTCTTTGGGCAGTCGCCGGGGGTTTTACACTCAGCTGCATAAATTAGCCCGTGCAGCCGTGCAGGCGGCCATCCCTTCTCATTCTGGCTTGCTGCTTCCGCGCTCCCTCTTCCCGCGCTGCCCTGCTCCCGATCCGGCACAGTGCGGGGTCACCAAACCAGCAGACTGAAGTTAATAATAACTTCTAGCTATTCTATGGTGGCTTTTTTTTTTTTTTTTTGTGGGTGGGGTGTTGGTCAGGTGCAAAAAATATCCTATTAAATTGTAAATAAATAAAAGGGAGGTAAAGGCTCAGAGATGACAAAGAAGAACCCATTAGCAGCCCAATGACTGTTTGTGTTGGATATCACCAAAACAGCTTGGTGATAAATGTATCTCCTTACCAATTCCTTACCAGCAAACCTGCTTTGGCAGATTCCACATGTAATGAAATATGTAGATTTTCATGAGAACATTTATTTCTTTTTGGCTCTATGCTTCGTAAAACACATTTACCCAGTTGTATACAGAATACATCCATCCAGTTCCTTTCAAACAAACAAAATAACCTCTCTTCTCCATCTGGCCTCCTTCTCTGCTCCTTTCTAGCCTGGTCTGCTTCTCTAGTCCTCGCAATATGGAACATGACAGGGTATTTTCAATGCTATTTTTGTCCGTTGTGTCATAGCTTATATTTAAAATAGCATTTAAATCTGCCAAGTAGTGCAGTGTTTTAAACTGCTGTCAGACTGAATTTCTCCTCCTACATAGAGCATATTTCAGATACGACTTAAAGACAGCTGAGGGAAGCTTTTGAGGAGGGGGGAGGTGGAGGTGGTTGGGGACCTGATTGTCTACAGGCATTAGGGTAGTCAAAGGATATTCATAGCCCACAGGGGTGTTAAGGAGGGAGCTTTGGGGCTGGCAGCGGGGACACAAAGCAGAGGCGGGAGGCAGTGAGATGGCCTGCCCGGGAATGAGGCAGATTGCCCCTTTCCTGGGATGCTCTCCCACGCGGGACACATGTGGGGACGGGCACAACTGTGGGACTCCTGCGGTGGGAAGTGGCTGGGACTTCTTTATGGATTTTCCAGGGCCTTGGTTGACACATGGGGAGCCAAGGACTGTTGTGGCATGTGCAGGGCCCTGCGTTTGAGTGTGAGTCCAGCAGTGCAGGTGGCAATAGGGGACAGTGTCCTGCGGGCACCTGCTGGCCCAGGAGCGGTGTGTCCAGGGAAAGCACCCAGGAGCTTAACAGGTTTTGGCTTTGTGCATCCTGCTTGAATTCCTCTACCTATGTGAGACCTATGTGGGACCTCAGGATTGGGGCAGGCAACCACTTTCAGACGACCAGGACGAGATAGCGCAGCCCCAGCCGTGTGTCCCAGGCCAGCAGTGGGCTGAAACCCTCCAGGATGGATGTGGAGATTGCTCCTGTTTTGGGGAGGAGACTGCGAGCCCTCCTCAGCACATAGAGGTTTTGCATCTCCTTCCGTGGCTGACCTCAGCTCCCAGGTCTCCCCGCTCCATGCATTAAAGCTGAATATCAGCCATCTCCCCCAGCTCTTTGGTTCTGGGACACAAAGAACTCAGTGCTCTTGGCAGAAAGCACATCCTTGCTGTTCACTGCCTCCACCACCATTAACAAACGTCATAAATATCCCCAGCAGAGCCCGCTCAAACAGTCAGTTTTTAATCCTTCTGCACTGCTCCGTTTTTACCAAGCCAGTTTTCGAGTAATGACAAGATCCCCTGCGCTCTGCATCTTCACAGTCTCTCGAGAAGTGCTGCTCCTGGAGCACCATCAAAGATGCCCTGGGATCACCTGCTCCTCCAGCATTGCCCATCAAACCCTCCAGCACCACAGTCCTTGCAAGAGCTGCTTTTGTGCGACCCAATCACTTAGAGTTACTCAAGCACTAAAATACCAGCCTAATCTCTCCCAGCCAATCCCTTGGCCAGCTTAAATCTCCTTGACTTCTCTGAAGTCGGTAGACACGTGTCAGCTCCCACTGGAAGCGGATCTGGGAGGACGCAGCAGGGTTTTCCAACAGCACGTCCCTTGTGAAGTCTCCTCCTAACCCCAGCTCGCGCAAGAAGAGCTTAAACCCGCAGTCTGTCCTCTCCCTGCTGCTCTGTCCCTGCAAACGTGCCCTCCCTCATGCTGTAAGAAAGGCCCTGGTGCTGTCGGGCTCGGGGGAACCGACACGGGAGTCACACGGGGATATCCGGGCTGCGATCCCGGCAGCTGCAGTCGCTGCCTCCCTCCGTCGTGGGTAGAGGTTGGGGTTGCAGGAGGGCTCGCGGAGGCCGGGGCTCCCCAGTGCCAAGGCTGACAGACACAGGCCCCCAGCCCCTTGCTGAGCAGTTTGGCCTCCCATCCTCCACCCCTTGCTTTGGGACGCACAGAGTTTTTGAGGGTTTGGAAGCTCTGCCAGCTGAGCTTCTGTTCAGGTGCACTTTTCTGCACCACCACCATTGGTATCACACTAGGTGACCCTTTCCATAACTCCTGCTCCAATTCCTCATTTGTCTGTTCAGCCAGTGCCACTTCACTGCTTGTGCCTCTGCCAGTCCCAAATTCAGAGGTGCCAGATCTAGTTTGGTCTGGGTTGGTTTTGCAGAGGCGTCCATGTTGCTCCCCAAAGCTTGCTGTCGTAGCTCAAAACATCATTGGGCTTTCCAGCTCAGCCCTGAAAAGAACATTTGGGATTTTCTTCTGTCTGTGCAGGGTGGCTGGAGGTGCTGGGCACTGATGGCAGTAACAGTTGTCCCTTCTCACCTTCCTGCTTGGAGTGCCAGACCTTTGACTTCATCTTTCCTCCATTTCAGGGGGTTCTCCTCAGGGGGCTTCACCCCTCCACCTGGCCCAAGGCTCCTTGGCGACAGCAGGGCTGAAATGAAAGGAGAAACAGACTGAGCATCCCCGGGTCTCTCTTCAGGGCTACTGGAACTTGCCCAAAGGAGACGTTACATGATGGTGTCCCCCACCTCAGGAACCAGAGCTCTCCACATGTCCACCTGGACACTTTGTTTGCAGAGGCTGCCAGAGGACAAGGCAGGGTGACCAGACCCCTGCAGGCTGCCGCCTGCCTCCACCCAGGGTTGGCATGTTCATGGCTCGGAGGCTCGTGCCTTGCCGGCACCGAGCGCGCTGCTGCGCGGCAGGGCGGCCACCACGTCGCTGCCAACGGGAGCTCATCAAGCTGGGCTCGCCTGGTGATCGAGTGATTTGCTGGAGGTTGGGGGTGGCTGGCGCCGCGCGGTTATTTATTTCTCCATTGCGCCGAGGAGAGGCGTGGAGAAGGGCGATGGCGAGCTCTGCATATTGCATCGCCGGCTCGATAATCAGGCGCATTAAAATTCCAAGACAGCTCCTGACAAAGTCGCTGCGCGCGGCGCAAGGTGGCTCGGAAGCGCCGGGAGCCGTGACAGGCAGGCGCGCGGGCAGACAAAGAGCTCCCTGTGTCAGTCTCCGTCTGCTCCGGGAGGGAAAAACCAACACACACACACACACACACACACACACACACACACACACACAGAGACCCTCGCCCGCGCTGCCGGCCCGGCGCGCGCCGCCCTCCATTCCATGTGCAGGAACACAAGGTGCTTTGCCACCCACGGGACACCTAAACGACAGCGTGATGGGTCTCTTGGCGGTGCCGTGTCCCCAGGGTGGCCGCTGTTGCAGCGGGCTTGATGCTCGGCAGCGACCACCTCTGCAGGAGCCAGCTCGCGTGTGTCCCTGGGGAGTGCTGCAGGGAGAGATGCGGATGGAGCAGAGGTGCTTTTGAGGAGCCAGGGGCACGTGCCCTCCCTGGCTCCCTCGGGGATGTCACCCAGAACCCTGTGTCCCACTGCAGCCGTCCCCACGGTGGCCGAGCCCGCGGCAGGTGGAGGCTGCACCTTGGTCTCGCACGGGCAGTACAAGCAGCCGGAGCTGTGGGCCGGGCTTGTCCCCGGTCTGCTGCGTGTCCCCATGGGGCTGCGTGTCCCCATGGGGCTGCGTGGGACCCTGGCGCGAGCTCCCTCCAGGCTGGGTTTCTCCTCCCCAAGCCCCCCGAGCTGTAGTAATGCATTTTGCCACAGGGTGCCACTATGGCAAAGCTGTAAACCTGACCGGGCCTTGCATGTCTGTTGTGTAAGAGGTACCTGGCGTTTGGAGCATTTTATCTGTATTTTCCTCCTCCCCAGTCTCCCCCAAAGCCCTCCACAATAAAACTGATGTTACAGCAGCCAGGATATTTATCCGGGCTCGGAAAAGGAGCTGCTGCTGGGTGGCTATGGGTGGATTGGTTCCGTCCGTGGGGTCCTGGCAGTGGCCAGGGGCAGAGCTGGCATCGGTGTCCGACCGGAGTGGTGACATCGCTCCGTCTCCTCTTGGAGAGCAAGGAGCCGTGACCCACGGCCGCACAGGCCCTGCCGTGCCCCAGCTCGAAGCCCAGGGAGGCACCGTGTGACACAGGCCTCTGCCCGCGTTCCCAGCGCAGGAATACGGTGCCCACCGCGCTTGCCCCTCTGCCCTGAGCCAGCTGGCGCTTGCCTCGTGCCAGGCGGGAACAGACGATTCCCGGGGAATGCGGCGGCCCCCCGGGCAAGGGGGAGGCCGTCTGCGCCGCCGGTGACTGGCGCGGGCTGCAGCAGGGGCCTTGCAGATGGCACAAGCAGCTCCTTCCCTCTCCCGGCCATTCCCTAAGGACGGATCCAGCCAGCCCCTGCCCTCCTGCATCCAGCCTTCCTGGCAGTAGGCTGTGCCTCTTCAGAGAGGATGCTCAAAACCGCCCGGGGATAGCGCAGCTGAGCGTCTCAGCACCACCTGCCCCAGCCCTTGCTCTACTTCCCCGCCATTCTCCTCCTCCTGCCGCTCCAGGGTGCCCTGCACCTTTGCCATGTCACCAGCAGGGACTGGACTGGGCAGCTCAGCCCCTGTGTGCCCTGGTGCAACTCCCAAAGGATCCCTGGAACCAGTTCTGCACCTGGAGGCTCCTGTGTGCAAGGGGACTTGTGCCTTTGCATTCCAAAGTGAGGAAAACCATGCAGGTATGATAGGGATCAGGCCATAAGTCTGGGATGTTTTAAGGGGGAAAAGTGGATTCTCTAGAAATCCCTCTGTACGCTGCTTTGCACAGGCTGAGCTACCAAAGGAGGATTCTCTTCTCGTCTTGCTAATAAAGTCTGGTTGAAATGACACAGTATAATCAGTGTTTACCTGGGAGTTTACATACGGTTTGTTGTAATTATAGTTTCAATTCCTGCTTTTGCATTTTTTTTTCAAACATCTATTTTTCAATCAGTAAAAGTAAATACTATTTTCAGCCCAATGTAATTCTTCCACTCCCGTGGCCACAAACACAGCGAGGAGAGCGATTCCATTTGTGAGCTGTGCAATTGAGCATAGAGAAGAGCCGGCGACCGGAGGGTGTTAGCAAAGCGTGAGCGGCTTCGGGGAGCCGGGGCTGATCCTCCGCTCCCTGCCACCCCCAGCACAAGAGCCAGGGCCTCCCCCTGCTCCCTGGCATTGCTGCTGCCAAGAAAATCAGCGTCAGGCCCACAACCTGCTTCCAATCGTGGCTGTGTCTTTAAAAACCTAAAGCTGCCTAATCGGAGGCACTAGAGAAGGGATAAGAGCCATTAGGTGCACAGTCATTTATTCCTGGGCTGGCAAAGCTTTGTTCCTTGCTTGTGGATTGAGTTGGTACTAAACGTGTCCCCAGATTTAATTTTCCCCCACTTTTGCAGATATGATTTATAACAAATAAAGGCCTCCGATGTCAGGTCCCTTCTTCACCCAAGAACAGTCGTGCACCGGTTGATTAAAGCCAGGCAGCCCCAAATGGCTACGTCTCGTCCATCCATCAGTCACGCTGAGGACAAACTTGGACACCCCACATGTCAACCCACACTAAACACATGCATGTTCTGGTGGGATGATTTTTAAGCCAATATTGGTTGCTAACCTGATACATGCACCTAGATATTATATATATGTATAACATGGAAACATATATACATATAGATATACGGGAGGATATTTGTTTATGTCATTCCCCCAGGTCGCTGCAAAAGAATCAGAAGTTGTGTCTCAGGGAAGAGCCAGGCGTTATTGTGGCATAGAGAAAAAACAATATGTGAAATGTTGCTCTAGGGATGTACACACAAGCAGTTCGTTTTCAGTCTCAATCACTTCAATTGAATATTATTGTATAAGGTCTCTGAATTAATATTAAATCCTAGGTCCCCAAATCAAGTGCCATGTGGACCCCATGCCGGGGCAAGCACTCTGCTGCTTGCTCTTCTTCCCCTGTACCCATCCCTCCTCATCATCCTGGTGTCCTGCTCTGGGGCTTCTCCACCAGGTTTCACCCCTGAAAGCCAGCGCCCTCTGAGCAGCTCCAGCTGCAGCAGGGCTGCAAAATGCAGGATTTATTCACATTTTTTTCTAGGGACCCTGGGCATTTTGACGCAGCAGCTGGCTCTGTGCTGTGCCTGCACGAGGTGCCCTGTTTCCCCTGCCCGAAGGGATATTTACCCGGGGAGAAAAGGCTGCCCGAGCGTGCGGGCAGGAGTGCAATTTGCACGGGAGAAGCTCCCTGGGCACTTGAAGTTTTCTGCGTGAGTAAATGTCTGTCCCTAATTCAGTGCTTTCTCCCTCATTTTGCCTTATTTTGGGTTTTGGTCAATATATCCCCATTCCCTTTGTTTTTTTCCTTTTTTTTTTTTTTTTATTTTTGGAAGGTGGGAGGAAGGAGAGTGAATATTGTCCGCGTAGTGAGAACGGTCCTTCTCCTACCACTGTCTGACACATTTTTAAAGAAAATTCTTTAAAATGCAGTCCTTTTTTCTAAAAGACACTTATTTTCACCAGCTCTTTCACATACAAAAAAAAAAAAAAAACAAAAACGACTCTTCTCACTGTTTCCCAGGCATGTGTATATTTTCTAAGCAAATTTCTTAAAAGCCTATCCCATTCAATATTTTTCCTCCCCAAATTAGGAATTACATGTTTTAAACTATCACCCAAAATATTTACCATAAGGAACAAAGATATTAGAATCTTCCTACTAGTTTGATTTCAATTCTCCTTTTCAGGCTTTTATCTTTTCAATCCAAATTTCAGTGACAATAATCAGATTTTGATTGACATTAAAATTATTTATTGTCACATTGTAGCTGTTTAATAAATTGTGCCTGCTTTTTTAGCTTATAAATGCTATATCTTTACTACCTTGTTGCTTAATTTGAGGGAAAAACTCACTTCTGAAAGAAGACATCAATATTCTTAACCCAGACTACACAGAAAAAAAGCTTTTTACACATATCACCCCGAGAAGAGAGATACTGAGTTACAATTTTGTGCTAATTGTATATTTTTAAATCTCTCTGTTTTATAAAATTTAACTTTATACTACAATGATAAAACATGCTTCTGTGAGCTACACACACCGCAAAGAGGATTTTAATCTTCGTTCAGATACACAGCACAGTGAATTTGTCAGAAGAATATAAAAAAAAATCAGGAAAACAATTCAGAACTACTTTGATGATCCAGATTCAAGGAGTGAGTTCATCCAAAAATATAAAACAGAGCCCAGAGTCATTAATTGGCGAGCACTATTAAAATCTGGGTCACACTGTAAATTAATTTTTTTTCTTGCTTTTCACAAATTAGCGAAAGGTAAAAGAAACAGAGGCCGGTTTTATTAAAAAAAGAAAAAAAGGAAATAAAAAGGGAGGGTGAGAGAAAAAATGATTTTTAAAGTGCCCCCCTTAAGAACATCCATGAACCAAGGAGACTTGGAGGCCGTGGCAGGGGACATGGGGACAATGCCATAGCGAGGGGACAAGGCCGTGATGAGGGCGATAGCAGGGGGACGTGGTCTCATGGGGTGATGGCTGTGGGACGACGAGGCCCTCACAGGACAAGAGCGGTGGGTGGACAAGGCCCTGCGGTGACGACGGCGGCGGCAGGAGGACAAGGCCCTCGCGGGGAAGATGGCGGCGGCGGGGAAGGCCCTGTGAGGATGACAGTGAGGGGACAAGCCCTCGTGAGGATAACATCAAGGAGTCCCCTTGATTCGGAGCCTCCTGGACCTGCCATGGGCTCCTACCACCCCCTCGAGTGCTATATTTGCCCCAAGTACATGAAACCTTCCTTGGGCCTAAGTGCTCGGTGGGAGCAAAGCCCCGGGCTGAGACCTCCCCGCTCCTCTCACAAACCTCCAGCCCCTCTCCTTGTTAACACAAGTGGCAAAGCAGCTGAGGGAAACGCAGGAAAACACAATATTTCCAGCCTGCTTTGAAGCTGCGAGGCTCTGCGGACACTCGGGGCATCAGCACGGGCTGCTCAGCTTCAGGGAGGCTCGTTGGGTTTGGAGGTTTATTTTTTATTTATTTTTTCTTTTTTTTTCCTCCCACTAATACTCCAAAATGTCTCTGAGAAGAGAGGGTGCTCGCGGGAAGGGCGGCTGGTGGGGAAGCGCTGCCTCTCAGAAAGGCAAATAATCACAGCCTAGGTTAGGTCTTCTGTCGAGAGAATAATTGTGCTTCTAAAGGGCCCGCTATGATGAGCAGCGCCGCTTTGAAATAGAAATAAATACATAAATAAATCAGGGATCTTGGGCTGATTAAGGCAATTGCCTCCCTTGCTTTCGCAACCCCTTTGGGTCCTGGTTCCCAGAGCCAATTACATATTTAAAAAGTTTCGCTCTGAAAAAAAAAATAAAAAAGAAAGCACTGCAACTCTAAAATAAAGTTTCTTTGCTGTTGCCTAATGAACAGCGAGGGCCAAGACGTTTTACAGCTTATTAGTTGGTTTTAAATGGCCGCAACTCCAGCTCAGAGCGTTTTTAAGCACTGGGTGCAACGTGTCTGCAGCGATGGCCTGGACACTGTCCCAAGAGGGGTCACCGCCATGGCCAACACTGTCCCAAGGCCGTTTGTGCAGACGAGCAGCCATCCCACCTCTGCCGTGTCCTCTTCTCCTCCACTGCCCCTTGCTCAGCCCTTCAGAGGCCTCCTGGTGCCCTCAGGGATTCCAGGAGCAGCCTTTGCTTTTGCCAACATGTTCTCAACTTCTCCCGTGCTGACACTTGCCCACATTGCCACTAGACCATGCACGGGCTAAATTTCTGCTCCCCACTCAAAATAAAAATAGGGATCCCATTCCTGTGACACCTCCATGCACTTGGGCTCTGCTGACAAACTTCCAGCTGGACGGACACAGCAAACGGCAGCGCCGTGCTGGGACCGTGACAACGAGAGCTATAAAAAGAGATCACTCTTGCTGCTCAGACCTGCCTCTGCTTCCAGCATCGCCTCTTTGTAAATGTGTATTATTGACAGCAGAAATTACGCCTGATTAGGTCGGGAAAGTATGGAAATGTTGATGATTATTGGTATTTACCAAAGGGTTGCTTCCAAGGCTAGGACTATTCTCAGGCTTAAATCTGTTACATGTGCCATTTCTGATGAATAATTTTAAGCTTTAATTCAAAAAATAGCATTGTGTTTATAATGCTTTATAAGGTTTTATTCTAGCTGTATGTGCATGATTATATATGTATATGTGTGTGGGTGTTGGGGGGTGTGTACAGCAATATAATGAGACAAACAACTAAATCTGGAGCTTATGGAAAAAGAAAAAATAAAAAACAGTGTATCCAACCCTAAGAAGAGGCAGGTTTCCTCCGGTACAATTTCAGTGTCTTTTTAAAAGACAGCAGAATTATAAGTGCATTGCCTGAATAAACAGGCAATAGTTTTTACTGATCTATAGATAAACATACTGAAATGTTGTAGGTGCAGGTATACACTTGTGCGTGTGGAGGGGGTGTATTCAACATCTGTTGAATAGTCGAAATGGGCTGGTACATGACAATACGCCAGACAATTTTCAGCACATCAAATCTGTGTATCAGCACTTTTCACAGAGCAGGAAAGAAACAATAATTAACAGCCGCAATGTACACCACTTTCCTGCTTGGATTTCTGTACCTCCATTTCATCTGCGGACGTGCAGGCGGAATCGCTCGGATTTGTACAAAGTGGAACTTTATGGCATTTTCAACATTTTTTTTACGCTAATGGTTAAATGATGAGACAGAAACAGCGTTATCTGATCCTGTTTCCCTTTTTTTCCAGTAACACCTTATTGGTGATTTGTACTGGTCCCTGCCCAGCTCTACTGGTTTTATGAAATACTCTGGCATAAGCCTGGGAATAGCAATGTGTGGGAAGGAGGAAGGTTTTAACTGCATGGGGTCTTCCATCTCTAACTCTGTTTCTATGGATATGTGAAGGGAGTTTATATTTATCCCTCCTGTTTGAACCATTTGTGCAACTTTGTATGAGGAAGAAGAGGAGGAGGAGGCCAGAACACTGCTTGGCCACCGGAGCTAGCAGGTTTACTGTCTCCTGACACCCTCAATGCAGCAGTGAGAGGATCGTTCTTCCTCTTCCTCTTCCTCAAAGGCTCCTCTAGCCCAGCAGTGCTCCCCTTCCCGACTCCTTCCCATTGCAAACGTCCCAGTTCCCTCGCAAAGGGGGATGTTCCATCCGTCATGTTGTCCTTTGCTGTCAGGAGAGGAGTTACCGCCCGCGTGGCCCCGGCGCTGGGGGAGGGAATGGGCCGGGGGCACCGGAGCAGGTAGGAGAAGGGAGGCACATGGACGGGCCCGGCACCCTGCACCAGCTTCCAGAGCGTTACAGCGATGGCTCCAGCGTTAATTGATCAATCACGGGATGACAGTTAATTAAGGAGAAAATAAAGCCACTCTGCCCAGCCTGGCATTAGTAGGCAGCGGCATTAAGATCTCTGCATTACAAGGGGGGATAAAAGGGCACAGCTGGAGGGAGAAACCCATCCCTGCCGGCTCCAGCATCGCCCCACGAGCTGGGGCAGCGAGGAGGGCAAAAGGCAGGTGCGGGCAGCAGAAACCAGGGGCCCTGAGTGAGCTCTGACGGGTGCCAGCAAGGGTGCGTGGCCGGTCTGAGCAGGAGATGTCAGGCACGTGGGCTGCCTCCGTTTGTGAGCTGCATGGATCACGCTTGGGGAAGGCCAGGCAAAGATACAGTCTGCAGAGGCAAAATGCCCCATGTAGACATGTCCTCTGGCCACAGCCTGTCCTGGCCATGTGTCCCCAGTGCAGGAGGGACCATGTCGGGGACATGGTGGAGCATGTCACAGGTTTGAGGGGAGCTTGGCTGCATCCCTGGGCCCTGGTGCTGTCATAAAAGTGCTCCAAGGCCTAGCAGACAAATCCAGCACCCTCCCAAAAATGGGCACCATTCAGCACCCGCAGGAAGACCTCAAGGTACAACAAGGCAGCAGCCAATTCCTGGCTTCTTCTCTCTCCCTTCCTACCCACCTTTGGTTTTTCCCTGCCTCTATGTGCCACAAACGGTCTTAATATGAAAAATTATGCTTTTTGTTAAAAACTATTACTAATGAGGCGTCTTTCCTGCCCTTAATTGTTGCCAAGGCGATGACCCCAGCCAGCCATCTTTAATTAACTTAGACTAGATCTCCTGAAATGAGTTCCTCTGCTAAATTGCTCGCCGCCGCTCGCAGGCACGGAGCCCTGTTTGCCCAGGCCGCTCGCTCCGGCGCCGCTCCTGCCACGCGAGGGGGTGACGGGACGGCTGGTGACCTCCCATCCGTCTGTGCCACCTCAGGCACTTGCTCTGGTACCGGGGGACCCGTTGTCTACAATGGGGACCCAAGTCAATTGGCAAGAGGTAAGGGATGAGACGGGTAGGACTTCAGAATCCTTGGGAGATCCTGAGTAAGGATCCTGTCCCACTGTGGAGATGGGGCCTAGGAATTTTCCTCCAGGAGAAGCAAGTCCATCTTACCCCTGAGCTCCCCTCCAGCACCAAGGTGGCTGTGGCGCCTGTCACAGTCCCGAGGCCGACACAGGGGACGGTGACGGGGACAGCGGCGGCGCGGGGAGAGGCGCCGCGCGGCTGGCGGAGCTCCAAGCGAGCGGGGAGAAAATCACATTTCCTGCCTGACAGATAACACCGGTCAAGAGAATGCCAGGACAATTCCTGAAAATACCATAATTGTTTTAATCTGATCGCGGATAAAAGATAATGATGCTAACAATATTTAAAGGCAATTACGGTTTCCTGCGGCTGTTGGGCTCTCTCAGAGCTCTCCACTCGAGGGCCTTTGTTTACCGGCAGCTTCGATGACGCCGGGCCCGCCGCCACGGCTGCGTTTTTCTCTTGGGTTTAATTTACACCTGCACCTCCGTCAAGCCGGCGGGGTGGACGATTGCCAAGGGGCTCTGGTGTGTCGGGAACGAGTGTCGGCTCCCTCTGCATGCAGAGAGCCTGGCCATGGGGCTCTCCGGGACTCCTGCCACCCTCATGGAGTTTGTCCCCAGCGGGGTGACAACGGGAAAGAACCCTCCCAGTTAATGCAGGACAAAGGGATTTGATCACTGATGTTACAGGCTCTCTGTTAATAGACATACACTGTACATCGATACTGCTTTAAAACGCCTTTAAAAACCTTTAAAAAGGTTTGCACTGAAATAAAACGAGAGGAGGAAATATATACCCTAAAATGCAGAGTGTGTTTCCAACTAATGAAAATACAAAGGGGCATGGACTGTCCAACATAGATGTAAAACCATAGCGAAAATGGCAATTTTCCTGAAATTCCTGAAATCTCTCAGGATTTTTTTGCCAGTAGCAAACAAATAGAAAGCACCAGAGCCACTGAACGGAGCAGGCAGTAGGGCTGGGACATGGCCAGACCATGCAGGAACACCCGGAGAGGGCACAGACAGGGGAGAAAATGAGATGAATTCCTTATATTGTGGGTTCTTAAGAAGACCTTAAACAAATTCTTCAGCTAGAGGCTTTCTTTACAAGGGACATGCTGGGTGTGTGTGTGTTCCTGGTAGCGGTAGGAAAGGTTGTGATGCAAATCCGCCAAATGCACAGAAACAAATAGCAGCAAAGGGTTTCACAAGAACTTAAATATGAAATGATTATTTCAGTAACTGGAGTTTAGGCTCCCATGTGAATTGGCCTTTGTAAGGAGGAATGGAAGATAGCCAATTTCCCCCCAAAAAGGGACTCTACAGGGGGTCCAGCAAATCACAATGTTGTGAGTTTAATGGGGAAAATTCATAGAAACTGTGACAAAGAATGATCAGAAACAGCGATAAACCTGATGGTTTGGTAAATAAGGCTGATCGTGTTGATAAGAACTGTATTTCGAAAAGCAGCTTGGAAATGAATAACTGGTTGAATGTTGGGAGACAAAGTGTGGTAACAAAACACACCGGTCTCCCGGCGGACGGAGGCCACTTCTGGTGCCTCCGCAATGGGAGCAAAGAAAAGGAAGGGAAATAGTGAGTTGACAATGTCACTGATCATAGAAAAAATAAAAAGTGGATAAATTAAAAACTGATATCATATAGAGGCTTATAGGAGGATCTTTCTATACTGGCGGATTCGACCATAAAATGAGAAATAAATTCAGTGTTGAGGAAATCAAACTAGCAAGCAGAGAGAAAACAAATCTATCGCCTACACTGCAATAAAAAAGCTATAACCAGCAAGAAAGGGAGCTCCGAGTCACTGCAGGCAGGTGTTTGAAAGGATCAGCTCAGTCCCCGGCGGGGGACAGGAGGCAGAGAGCGGGTCAGAAACCGCAGAGCAGAAAGCAGGGCTGGCCCCACTCCCATCTCTGCCTCTCCAGTGGGATCTGGCAAGGCTGGAAGGGGAGACTGATAGGAGATAGGCGATAGCTTCCGTCAGAGGAGAGATTAAATAGACCAGGGCTCTTCAGCCTGGAGGAAAAAAAAAAAAAAAAAAAAAAGGTGACTAAGGAAGATGAGAGTGGACTGTGAAAGCATGAATGGCAGAGAGAAGGTGAATGGGCACTTATTGTTCACTGCTCATTTCAGTGGAGGAATCAGAGGGCACCGTGCATGGGCTGAGCGCGAGGCACACGGAGGTGCCCGGGTAGAGTCATCTGGAGTGACCTGGGTGACCAGGAGTTCCAAAGGAGGGAAAAGGGAACCGGGGAAGCCGAATCAGATCAGTGCCCTGGCAGGGCTGGCATGGGGCAGCCTCGGGAGGAGTGTCCCGGCACTGGGCACAGCTGGGAGAGGTGGAAGGGGCATCTCCTCTCTCCATTCCATGGTCCTGCATCCTCTCCGGGACCGGACGCCCTTTAGGAGGACGTGGTTCATCTCCAGAGCTGCCGTTTTGGGGGGGTTGCCCCCGGCCCGGGGTCTTCTGCTTGTGCCCGGTGCGTCTCATCTCCACCCCGGAGCCCAGGAGGGGGGTTCGCAGGAGACCTGGGGGACACCCCTGGGCAGGCACAGGGCGGTGGGATGGAGACGTGGGGTGATTCCGACCTGGGCACGGGGGTTCCCGCAGGGAAATCCACTCGAGAAACAGGATCAACTCGTCGCGAGGTGCACGGCGCCACAGCAGCACCTCACGCAGTGCACCATCACTGGGGGAAGCCCGAGCCCAGGGAGGCCCGTGCACACACCCCGTGCCCATGAACACGCGTGGCCATCGCTTCTGCAACCGCAAAGCGAGCGGGCTGCGGGCGGCACCGCGCTGGCTCCGGCGCAGGCAGGGCAGGGCTGCCTGGCCAGGCGGAAAATTAACACTGACATTGAGTTTAATTAAACAAAACAACCGGGCTGCGACTTGGAGCAGAGACGTCGCAGCATTTGGGGTCGGGGGCGAGATGGACCCGGTTTGGGGCAAAACCCCGCGCTCGCCCCCTTCTCGCTGCCCGACGGGCCGGGGCAACCTGGCGCCCTGCGCAGCCCCGGCCGCCAGCGACAGCGCGACCGAGCCCGGGCGGCCCAAGCGGGACCGGGACGGGGACCCGCCTCCCCCGCGGATCCTGCCGACCAGGGACGGGAAATGCAACTTTCTTTTCCTCTTTCATATTGCCTCTGTCTTGTAAAAATGCGCAGGGGACACCTACGGGGAGGGAAGCCACTCGTGGAGCTGCCCCTGCGTGGAGTAGGGACCCTGCCTGGCGCGCTGCGAGCAGGAGGGCGGAGAGCGGCGCTCTCGGGGGCAAATTTCGTTGAAAGAGCTTGGGACGATGCGACTTGGGCACGGGGACAGACCAAACTCCTGCGGCCACCGTCCAGCCTCGCTTTCCTAAGGAAAAAATAAAAATAAAAGGCAAGACAAAAAGTAAAAGAAAAAAAAAGTAAAGAAAAAAAAAGAATAAAAAGAAAAAGAAAGGAAAAGAAAGGAAAAAAGAAAGGAAGAAAGGAAGAAAGGAAGAAAGGAAGAAAGGAAGAAAGGAAGAAAGGAAGAAAGAAGAAGAAAGAAGAAGAAAGAAGAAAGAAAGAAAGAAAGAAAGAAAGAAAGAAAGAAAGAAAGAAAGAAAGAAAGAAAGAAAGA
>JAVCKT010001827.1:7732-29092 GCA_032273925.1 Rhynchotus rufescens
ATCCTAAGGAATGCAATATATTGTGTGCCTATTTTACAAAGATAAAAGTTATAGTGTAGCAGTGTGAACTGCCCCAGATCTTATTTGTACAATAGCATGACACTTGGAAGAGATTATAAATGTCAGATTAAGAAAAGGCTTTATGTATCTAAAGGGTGGTTCTGGAGTGAAAATTGAGAACAAGGGGCCTATGCAGCTCTGGTTTGCAATCTATAGCCATGAGTGGATTTTTATGGGAGATGGGAGGTGATGGAAGTAAAGGTCTGCCAATGTAGTGTGCTTTCAGTGCCCTATAGATACAAGGGCGAGATTCCTCACTTCTAGTTTGGAAGTTTACAGCACAGAATTCTGTCTCTGAGTTAATCATCTAGACTCTCTTTATAGTCACGAGAGGGAAACAGAAACTTCTGAAAGGCAATTTGTCTGATCCGTTCTGATCCGTTTCTATGAGGAGAAAATGAACTGTGCCTTGGAAAGGCCTGTTTTGTACCACAGACTACAAAGGCAGCACAAACACCAACAAAGACACTGAGTTAGGCAAAGAGGATCCCACTCCAAATTAAGATTTCTTGGATATGTATTTTTAATGGTATTTTCCAGACTTCATGTGTAACTAATGTCAGCTTGTCTTCTGTGTTTCTGGTGGGAAGGGGTGGGCAGGAAGAGGAGATATTTTAAAAATATTTTCATCTGATCTTTGAGAAGTGTTTGCAACTACTTTTATGAGTGTATTTCATAGTCATCCATATCTGTAAGTTCTTTTGAGCTCACTTTTGGGAACCAAAGCAGTTCAGAATGCATGGTTACTAGCAAATGAAAATCACTAGTAAAATGTACATGTCCTAACATAGTTCACTAACTATATAGTTAATATTATTGTCAAATCGGGAAATCATCTGCTCTTGGACAAGCACAATTTTTATAGCAACAGTCTGGCAGTGATAGTTATAATTAAAGGTTTAATTTTCTAGAATACTGATTTGTGGAAGCAACATGAACACACAAAAGTCTACAGTCAAACCTCCTCCCTCTTGTCTCTACCAAAACCCATTTCATCATCAGATTATCTCTAGCAAAATTATCATTATTTCTGAGGTAATTTTGTACCAAAGTACTCTAGGTTCTTGTAGCCTGAGAAATTTCCTTCCAGCCTGTGTCTTATCACTTGCAACAAGTGTCACGAGGTACACAAGGCATCATCAGAGCAGTGCAAGTCTTCAATCCTTCTCAATGCCCCATGCCTGCTCATGGATCTTCAGTGAATCTGTATCATGGATGGTCAAATTCACAGAAGCATTTTTATGCAGAACCTCTGAATGCATGAATGTGATTGCAGATGCTTGATCAGTCTGAAAGACAGGCCCTCTACACCAGGACACACACAAAGACACAAAAGAAAATGAGAATTTGCCTTCTGTTGTCATCTGTTCCCACCAGGCCATCCTCTTTAGATTATCATTGCAGATTTTTTTCCACAGATTTTCTGCTCATTTAACTTAATCTTGGATAGGTCTTGGCATGAATTTGAAACCTCATTCTCAAGATGAGTAGATCTGTGATAAAGACACAATACAAAGATATACTCTACATCTGTTAAAGTTAAATAAATCTACAGAGATAGGCTCAGGAAAAAAAAAGGAAAGAAAAGAGAAGGTGCGTTATTATTAGCATTTGGGTTATGTTTTGGTGGCTGTACAATTAATTCAGAAAGTCATCTAGAGCAAGATAGCAAGATATTTTTAGCATATGACAGTTCAGTACTGTTAAGCTTCTATAATCCTCAAGTGGCTTTTTTATGTGCTGCACTTTTTAATTGCATTTTACATCTATGTATGATAGTTTGTGGGCTTCCTAAAATAAATATTTCCTATATATCCATATGCATGATCCACACTTATTTTGTAGTACAAGATGTGCTGACAGAGATTAAAAGATTGCAACAGAGCAGAAGGTATGTTATCTCGCAAGTGCCAAGTGTGCACCTTTATCCGACTCCGTTTGTAGCGCCTGTCTTCCGATTCATAACAGCTCTTGTTCCACATAAAACTATAATCACCTCTCAAGCCTCCTTTCTTCAGGCACTGACATTGCAGGCTCTTTGGGACTGTAGCAAATAAAAACTTAAATGGAAGTTTTAGCCTCACAGGTAAAAATGCTTAAGCTGCAAAGCTTTCTTATTGCAGTCCTCAGTAAACACTTCATGCTATGGGAATACATCAGAGCTTTTCAGGTAGGTTAAATAATAGCCAGTCATATCCATTTTATTTACAAGGATATAGCACCTTGGATTGCAGGGTGGGATTAAGCAAATATATGCTATTAAAAATGGTCCCTGGGCAAAGAGGCTGCGGCCACACAGCTCCCTGGCCATCGACCTCACTGCCCATCCTGGGGAACTCAGACCTCAGCTTTGCCCTTTCCTTCATTTACCACTGTGATCAGTGGCAGGAGAGCACTGCAAATCTGAACCCGAGGAGCCACGGACACATTTTATTTTACTTAGTCATCTTGACGAATATGTTTCCACCAAACCCAGAGCTGAGTCAAAGGCAGCTGACTAAAGAAAACATTATCCTGCTGTTAACATAGAAATGACAGTAGAGTCATAGATATAAATTAGAGAAAGAATAGTCCTAATCCTATATTTTGTCCGTCTTCACCTCCATCCCTCTCATTCTTGCCAGTTCCTTTGTTTAGTACATTTGGAAAGAGCTTTATGATGTTTTTCCTGGCAAATAACTACAGTTTCTGTAAAACGGGCTTTCTGGTAAGGATAGAAAAGTCAGATCAAATAATAATAATAAAAAATGCAGTTTTGAATGCAGTTTTGGCTAAACTAATGCCACAATTTACAAGTAAATGAGAATTTTTCACTATGAAGAATAATCTTATCATGAAGGCAAAAAGGTGAGACACTGAGACAGGTACCTCACCTCACCACCTAGCATACCTGAAAAGGAAGAGCTCCTGGAGGCTCAGCAGCTGTGGGACAAAGGCTGAGAAATGGGTTTGGCATTCAGCAGATGGGCAGGATCATTAGGAAAAGCAGTGCCCAACTTTCCCTAAGGATTCTGAGGAGGCAGTCATGCTCCACAGGACGGATCGTGCATCCATGAAGCAATGTGAGGTGTGAGCACCCCTCTTACTCCAAGGTAGCTCCTAGTAGTAAGGGAGAACTGCACAGCGTGAAGCCTCTCAGATGAAAATATGAACTAGAGAACTGCCCTCAGGCCTGTCCACTGTGAAAAAAAACCTTAGGAGAAGAATGAAATGCTTTTACAGACGTGAATCTTGTAATTAAAATGGCAATTTAAAATTAATAATATAATTGCTAACGGTATTTTTTTTCATCCAGCAACTTGCTGGGAAATTTTGAAAGAACAGGAGGAAAAAACAGATCACATTTCCCCGCCTAAAGCATTTACAAACTCTTTTCAATTCCTGCTCACATTTATCTGTTTCTCAGGATTGAGAAAAAGACTCTAGTATGACAGCCTCTTAATTTGCATTTTTCCTCATATTATAAACTCTCACTACATATTAAGATGGTTCACAAAACACTATGATTAGCTGTTGAAACTGTAATTCAGCCAATATTTTGGAAAACAAATACAAAAGAGGAAAACTGAGTTGGAATTTCTTATCTTGCAAAGAGAAGAAAACTTACCCAATAGAGAAAAATAAATCCATGACAGGACATTTATCTAGGAGAAAGATAAATTATTATTACACTATATTTTGTTGTCTTTTTTATTTTTAAACTGCACTATCAATAGAAAGCAATGAACTTTCCCACAGATGAATGAAAAACATTTTTTTTTCTGACTTGGCAATTTCTAATGCTTTTGCAATTCATGTTTTTCTTTTTTTTTTTTTCCCTTCCCAAAAAGGATAATATTGTTATTGTTAGTTGAAATTAAAGAGGAGAAAAAAGAAATTATGGAAATTTTAAGGTTACAAGGCCAAGCACCAGCAGGTCAGAAAGCAACAGGGTTTCTAATGATTTACTATTTAATATTTAATTCAATATTAAATTGTGCCTATGGCCATAATTGCTACACAGTTCATTTTGCATAAAATTCCTGTCCTAGAGAATGGACAGTTTCACCTGATCAGGCAGGTATTCTGCATTTTGCTTTGGTCACTTTTTGGGTCTAGAACTCATCCATTACCTTATTCAAATTATGTTTTAATTAGTTTTCTCTTTTTTGCTTTGTTCTCCTCTCTTCTCATTGTTACCTAGCAGTGTAGATGGCAACCTTTTCAGTTGCTGCATAAAGGCATACATTAGCTGATTCTCTTTTTGGATAAATTCAAGTAGTTTGCTAAACAAGTCTGGAACTAAATGGCAAGCATTCAACTGCTGTGTTAATTAACTTTCTTAGGCAAATGTGGGCTAAGCCATGGCCCATGTAGGCAAAGGTCACAGCTGTAAAAAGTAGCAACCATCTACTTTCCCTATACTCCAAGTTGCGTTGTCTGCTCTGGAGGTGCTGGTTCCCACATCTCCACCTCCTACATACTGGCACCCTCATGGCTTCTGAGGCAAGGATGAGCTGGAATAATTGCCTGTGCAGACCCAGTTATTTTCACAGACCTCAAAACATCTTCAGAATGGTAACATTTATACGCTTCTAATAGGATGCTGTAATTTACCTTTTTCACTATCTCACATATGTGAAATATTGTGCAAATTAATACCTTATTCACACCAGCAACTCTTTTGAAAAGAACCAATAACTGCTACAGCATGTTTTAGAGAGAGAAAAGAAATGTCCAAAGCATTTGGACAGAAGGCTGGCCTGGCTTAGCGCTCTGCCTTTACTCAGTCTTTCCAGATGAAAGAATATGCTTCTTAAGGAATAAATTTGTCCTCTTCTGATCCCTTTAGAAGACTTGTGGTGAGACATGCCTACAGGGACAGCTGAGCCATTTGGGTTAGACCATATACATATTCATGTTACCAGCTGAGCAAACCAAGGGAAAAAAAACAGCAAAGGAGAGAAAAATATTTGCATAAAAGGTAATAGTGTCAGGAACACAGCATAATTTCTAAGCCATAGGCTACTCACAAGAGTTTGTTTGTTGTTGTTATTGCTTTTTTGAAAGCGAGATATTAAACTCCAAGCGTTACCCATGCAATATTAGCAAGCTCTCACAGGTAGGGGTGGTAATTATAAGGCTTCATTTATTGGGAGGAATGTCAAAAGCCTGAGGGACATGGTTTCTTGGTATGGTATAATTGCACTTCCTTCTCATAAAAGTACAGTGCCTATTTCCCATAACAGCATGGCAAGCATAAATTGTTACCTTTCCCAGACCTGAACCATTCATGTCATTGGAAAGAGTGTCACTGTCCTCACAGAGTGCTGTTGGACTGGATTCATGCACCTTGACCAGTAGAGCATTTTGGCATTCAAATATATTGTTACTCTCAATGGGAATGGTGCTTTGCTATACTACAGAGACTGAGAAATATCCAGATATTCAGATATCTGTGTGAATAGCAGGCCAGAAACACAAATAAAATTGCTAATACTTCATTTAGAGTCAAAGGCTGGAAACTTTCAGTTGGATAGTACTGAGTTAAGCTCCCATCCCTGTTGGGCCCATGCACCTTTCAGTTTCTTTTGATCTTCTTTTGACTTGAATAGACTGCAACACTGTCCATTTCTCTAGCTTTTCTGCCCTTTTATTCCAGCCCTTTAATAAATTTTGATCTGCCTTTGGCTCCCACAAAAAGATCTGGTCCTCCTCACAAAATTCTTCTCAGCTTCAGCACACCCTTTGCTATAGCTCTCCTGGGACAGACAAGTTATGGCCATGGAGCCAGTATGGTAGCTGAAGTAGCGAGATATAGACTTTATAAGGGAATTCCTATATAACTCTTAAAAAAATGCTAAATCCATAGTTATTTTTCTATCTTGGGTCTTCCAGCAGCTTGCGATTCCTTGGGATTAAGACCTTACGAGAACCAAGATTCTGCCTTTAGCGCATATGTTATTCTCCAGAATGCTAATGTTTTCATCTCCTGATCCAGTCTGGTCATTTTTTTCCTCTTTCCACCTGTTCTCTAAGAAAAGCTGTCTGACAGCTTGTCTTTTACAGATTCCTTTTTTGGAGATTTCTAATTAGTCTAATCAGAGCCACCCACCACATTGCTCATTTCTCCCTTGCTGTCCAAGGTTCACTCTTAAAAATTGCTAGTATCGTCTCCAGGTTCATTTGAGCGAACAATCATTGGATTTAATAACTCTCTGTCATTCACTTGATGAGACCTGTAAGGATTTGTTCTATGACCCCCTCTTGTTTTATCTCAAGAGGGAAGAAACTGATCCTGGGAAAGGAAAACAACTCTCTCTCCTCTCCCCCCATCACTCCAAATGGAGTTGGCAGCCTGCTGCACACACCAAGGAAAAGTCTTGAGTGTCAGGCAGAATCAATGAATAATGTATGCATGCCACAATTCTTCTCTTTGGGCGTTAATGCCCAATGTAAAACCCAAGAAAAAGAAAAAAAAAAAAAGAAAAAGAAAAAAGAATTAGCTAATTAGCTACTGCTTTATTGGAAAAGTGATGTGGGAAAGAGGGAGCCAGCTGCCAGGAATTTTACCAGATCATGCATGCTGCAGAGTCTGCAACCTATCCTGCCTGCTGAGTAGCCAGGCAAGGGACAGCACCACCTCAGGCACAGTCTATCCAGAGCTATCCTGGGAATGGCACAGGCACCAATTTAGGCCTCTAGCTAAATGTCACAATCTAGCTCTTAATCAGCTTCTTGCATTTAATAACTTCTTCCATGGGACTACGTGTTTAATAACAACCGAGGGTGGTGTCTTCTTCTCAGACATTGGGTGTGAGCAGAACCTGAGGGCTCTTCCATGGTATTGCAGCTGGCTGGCACATCTAAGAGTAAAATTCAGAGCACTCTGGAGAGATGTATTCACTGCATTTCATCACCTCCTCATTATACATTCATGTACCAATGGCCTGTGCCCCGTGACTCAAAGCCTATTGAACTCTACAATAGTCATTCTCAGGAACCTCCATGGGTGTTTGATTTAGCCTCCAAAAGCAATTTGTTTTGGAGAGTTTTCCCTTCTAAACATTGTTCATTTATAGACATGTGAATCAAAGCTTTTAGGACACAGAGAGTGTCCCATAGCACATTTGGGGAGGTGGGGGTGAAGACTATAATAAAAAAAAAAAGAAAGAAAAACTATTCTGTTCTTTGGTTTTTGGAGGACGTTACTGTTTTCTTACAGCTACAGCTAGAAGGTGATGACACACAAAAAAAGGATTACCATATTGCTCAAAATTAAAATTTGTGTCTTTGTGGGAAAAAGAATCCAACAACAGTAATTAAGTATTATGATGAGAATATACCTGTAGTTAAACCAGAGTCACACATAATGATTTCTACATAACAAAAGTAAAAGGGATGGAATAAAATAACTACCATCTTTTATTAGAACAGTAGTAGCTAACTATATGTTGAATAAGATTTTTAAAGACTACTTGGAAATTAAACACAGATATATTAGTTGGCTCTATTGGGTAATAAAGGATTTTTTTTTTTATGGAATATATTCATTTTGCAAGGGTGAAGGAGAGAAAAGCAAATATTGTTTTCTCAGTGGAAAAAGTTTTTAACCACAATATAGTATCATAATTAAACCAAAATAGATTTTTTTATGTTCTAAATCTTATTTGTTTCAAGTCAATAGATTAAGAATTAAAATTTCCATGAAGCTTCTATACTTGAGCATGAATATTTCTTCCAGGGCCAGTGAATCCTTAGTAGCATATCTCTCATCAGACTCCTTAAATCCTATCAAGATAGCACAGGGGTGGTGGCCCTTTAGGTCCCATCAAAGGATTTCTGGTGTTCCTCTACTGCAGAAAGATGAGATCAGGTTGTGGTCTGGAGTTATTTCGAGGTTGGAAGGGAATGTAATGTCAAGAGAAAGCTGAGCAGAGGATGGAGTAGCTCAGCCCACACGGAACCCCGTAAGAGCTCTTGGCATGGCTTTGCTTGTTTGCTTCAAGGCATGTCTGGGTAGACACAACACAGGGCAGTGCTCACAAACATAATCTTGGCCAGTCCTCAGAGCTTGCCTTCATCTGAAAGGCATCACACTGTTCCTGCCGCCTGATAATGCAATTAGAAATATTATAGTTTCTTCCTGAGCCCTTGCAAGATATATGTGGATATATGTACTTGAGGGAGTGAGCACAGGCCAGTGTGACTTCTCTAAACATATTCTCAAAGACTAAGCAATTTGTATGGTTTGAAACTATTCCATTTCCTGGTTTAAAAAGTTGTATGGCAGTCAGGGCTGTTAGGTCATTTAATTCTATCTCAGAAAAGAAGGAAAGAAAAAAAAGAAAGCTCAGCTTTATATAAAATACATTAAAATACATTTGGAAAAGAGACTTAAAATATATTTAAGTAACTTCTAGGTGAGCAAAGCACCATGCAGAGGCAAAGTAACACTAGGTCTCTCTGATTTTCACAGTTTGTGCCTTATATTGATTAGACTGTGGCATGAAAGGGCATAGAGAGCAAGTTAATCCAGTATTTATGTTTCTAGAATACCTTTGCCATATGACTTTAGTGGCCCAGTTTCTCTTACCCCTCAGAGGACAAAAATAACAAACATTCTAGGAAAAATAGGAAAACCATAATAAAAATGTGTAAAATGTTGTAAGATAATTTCACAGACTCAAGTCTGACTGTTCTGTGAATGCCAAGAGCTTTATGAGTGAATCCTTTATGGCGTTTGACTGATAAAACTGCAACATTTGGGGGCCTTAATTACTGCTGCTTTTTTTTCGTTGTTGTTGTTGCATTTCAAATACCTCCTGTGGGAGAGTGTAAATCACAGAGCTCAGACTTTTCTGAATGTTATTACCCTTTCGCGTAGCTCATCTGTATGACCCAATAGTAAAATTCAAAGTCAATATTTCTGAGACAATGTATACTTAACTTCTTTCATTTTCTAGTCAGGTGCTAATCTGCTACTCCAGGAGATGTCTGTTAATGATGCATAATATAGCACTGTTGTAGTCCACAAAGCTAGAGGAAAGACATATATAAATCATTCTCCCTCGCCACACGTGCTTTTAGGAAGCACAAAGAAGTCATTAATAATGACTGTGGTAAAGATTAGCACTTGGAGCTAAAGTGAAGAAAAAATAGAGCTTTCTCTCAGGAACATTCAACACTCGCAATAGACACCTGCTAAATGATATTCCATATTTCCTTTGGTTAGCTAATAAAGTTTGCAGGTTTCCTGAGAATGACCAAAGTATTCTTATGCCTGTTTGCTCTTGGACTTTTCTAAGGGCAATGGCCTGGACTAGGTCCCTTTCAAGGACTTGCCTCCTTATTTTCATAACTGAAGGTCTGTTATCAGAATTAACCTTCAGGAACACAGCAAATCTCCCACTAAAGCACCAAAACTCTGTCCAAGGGATGTGAGAGAGAGCTCTTCCTGACTGGAAAAGCAGGAGGAAAAAAACTTTTCCTAATCTCACTCATGAATCAGATGAAGAACATGTGCTTTAAGAGCACATGTGGTCTTTGACCAAATGTTCCCTGGCTGAGGCTCCTCATTTTTTATTTTTTAGCGTTTTGGAAATGAAATCCTCTCAGAAATCCTCTCAAGAGTTCAAATATGACTTTGGTACATGAGAACAAATCCATTCTTCTACTCCGCCTGTACATACTGGCCTGGGTCAGTCCTAGCACTAGAATAGCCAACATGCACCATGTCAAGGTGCAATCCCGGCCTCGGTGCCCATTTCCAACACTTGCAGTGTCTGTTTGGGGAAGAGTTATAGCAAGAAGAGTGTGGAAAAATCCCTCCTTGCATGCTTCCAGCGATTAGTGATTTGAAGATTTCTCCCCATGAAGGCTGCTATCCTGCATGGACATGGACATGAATACTACCCATTCATACCTATGTCTCCTGCAGCATGCTGTGTTAACACAACCTACTTATGTGTAAAACACTGCTTTTTTCCTGTATATTTTATCATAAGGATGCTTCTTGTATGTTTTCTCAGTTGTCCCACACTGCTTTATTGGAAGAAACATTCAGAAATTATTCTGTTCTCATTCCCTTCACCTCATTTTGTGGTTCTCTTCCCCATCTCTCTCTCTCCAGACAGACATATTTGTGCTCTAGTGAAGAATTTCTGCAAGTGCCATTGTTCCAGATCCTTCATCCTTCTGGATACCCTTCAATGTACATAAATCCTGTCACCAAAGAGGAGATAAGCAGAATGGTGCATAGTTTTCAAGCTACAGGCTCATCTGGTATTTATATTGGCACAACAATGTTTTCTGTTCTGCCATCTAGGTCTTTCCAATAGCTCACAATATTTTATTTGCCTTTTTGATAGCTGCTGAACACTGAAATGGCACTTTTGGAGAACTATTCACAGTGAGGCTAACACCACTTTCCTAACTGTGGTAGAAGAAAATTTAGCTGTCACAAGCTTCCTTTGGACTGTTTGGGTTGAGTTACACTCCCCACTATTCTGCTGGAGACTGCAGAGCTTCTTTTGGCCCATGCAGTCCCTTTCCATAGACATCCCCTCTGGTTAACCGCCCTTGAAGTGACCTGACATTGCCGTGTTTTTTCTTATTCTTTGGATGTTCTGGAACAATGTGTTGTGGATTTGTGTCCTGCAGGAACATCTCTTAGCTGTGACTTGTTCAGGCAATAGTTTGGTCTGCTTTCCCTGGAATATTAACTGCCCTTGTTCTCCTAGATAAAATGTTCTTCTCAGATGGAAACACACTTTGTCAGGTAATGTGTGAAACCACACATTCCAATATCTCAAACTCAATTTTTCAAACATGAAGTTTTACAGACATATTTTAATCGAACGTCTACATCCAGTTAATCTATGCAGCTCATTAGTGGCTCTTGATTATGTCTAGACAAAACAAGGATGTCTTCAAGGGATACAGTGGAAAGAACTTATCATACCATGTATACAGTTAGGATGAGATATATAAGCAGGATCACTAGACCAACTGGAATAATTTGGAAAAATCAAACAAGCTTTTGGGCACATAAGATCTTTTTCATGTCTGAAATAAAAGCAGAAGCTTTCAAAGCTAAAGGCAAGTACAGATCAGTTGCTCAGAGTTTAGTTAAATATGTATCAATTAGACCACCTCTGAAAAAAAATGACAGCTGGTATCAGTGAAGTAGATGTAGAGTACCACTAGAAAATGTAGAGTTAGGGTTATTTTTTCCTCAGCACTTGGCTTTTATCAACATTGAATTTCATTTGCAATTTTATCACCCTGTCTCTCCAGTAATGTGAAAGCTTTCTGCAGCTCTTCACAGCTCACTGTAGATTTGATTATTCTGAATAACTTTGCCATCAGCAACCTTTATCTTCTTACTATTCCCTGCTTTTACTAGATGATTTATGTTGATATGCATCTTGCCTCATTGCTCAGTATAGACATACTGGTCAGTTCAGTACAGTCATAATCTGTCTCATATTTCAAGTTAAGTTTTAGCAAACTTCAAAGCAAAGGAGAGTTTCAAGAAGGTGATTCATCTTAATGAGTTTTCAAAATGTTTAAGGACATTTGAGGAAGCATTCACTCGACACCACAATTTAAAAATAAAACCAAACCTAGAAAACCATAAGCATGCTATTCAGTTTAATTACACCAACTGAAAATCTGTCCATGCATCACATTTTATTGATACTCGATGACCATTACAAAATACTTTATATTCTACTGTAAATTGTAAATTTAACTGACTTATTTGTCCCTGATTTGTGAGCCAGACGCACACCCTCTGGCTATTCTTTCTAGCAAGCATGTTGAAGTGCAACTGCATTTAGTATGCTTCCAGTTTTAACTTTTATTTGAACATGGGGCAAGCGAAGATATGGAGGATTTGTTTATTATTATTTACGGTATCTCATGTGAATGTGAAAAAAAAAAGATTTCTAAGTAAATTTCTTGCATCATAGATTGGCATCTTTGGCTGGAAATGCAATTTCACAATTGGATGTTATATATCCACATGAGATGCACTTGTTTCTCTGCCAAATATTTAATGCAATCTACATGTATTTTTTACAACTGGACAAGCTATTGTTTAAATGTTGCAATCTGTACTCAGATAAAACAAAGTGCCTGACAAGTATGGCAGAATGTTGGAAAAATATTAATTATCATTATTTTCAATTTCAATACAGTTTGAAAATTCTTTCCTTTGGAATTCCATTGGTTTCCAAATTTTGAACTAAAAGATTGGATAATAAGATAATTTATATTTTTTTCCTGAGTTTCTTATTGCCATACAAATATGAATTCTTAAGACATAATAAATAAGACATCAGTCACAGTAGGCTGCAAATCTTGACTCTGTCCCTAGGCTCCGACAGACTTACTGTGCTTGTCTCCTGGCAGGGGAACAATAGATGGAAGTATGTCCAAAATATTCTCTACTTGGCAGCAAAATGAGACTTCGCCCAGTATGAACTGTACAGAGCAATGCCATACCCTCTAGGTTATAGCAGCTGGAAATGTTCATCCTTCGATCATTATCACTGAGTAGCTGAATTAAGACCTTACTAAAATGAAGCAGAAAGCTGATGTGGCTGAGAGATGCAGTTGTATGCTTTCTGTTAGCCTTTACCAGGCCAGTCCTTTCCACACAATTGACAGGAGAGATCCTGAAGATTTTCCCTGCTCTGGTCACTCCAATACACAAAGCTAATAGGTTATGTTAGTGTAATGTTGCACCAAAGATCATTCAACCTACCTGAAGGTTAACCTACCTGAGGCTGAGTTAATTTCTTTGGGTGCAGTACTTTGCATATGCAACCTTTCAGCACCCAGGATTTAAGCTAGTGTTTTGGAGGGTGCTGTAATATCCCATTTTAACATAATAGCTAGAATAATGTTAGCTCGTATATCTCTAAAGATTTATGCTGCGTTGTGTAGATTCAACCCCAAGCATTTCTACACATAGCTTTGCTTCTAAGCATTTCTGCAATGGTTACTCCTTGTTCATTTCCTGTAGTTTCTGCTAGAAAAACAGAAACATCTTGGAAATTATTTTATTTTCAATTCATTTTTGGAAAATTTTGAAGAATAAGATCCTTAAAAATGATACAAGTTTTTTTTCAAGAAAGGTAATATATCATCCTAAACCTTGTTGCTGTAACTTAATGTATATTAATAAATATGCAAGCTGTCCAAACCATTTGCTTGAGGGGCAGGGTTAGGGTGGTCATAAAATGAAAAAAATTATTCTGCCTCCACAGTGGGAAAAGAGCAATTTGTTTTCAGATTCCTGATATTATTTACAAGTCAGACCTCTTCTGTGGAGGTATATTCAAAAGAGAACCTGGGGAAATCTATGGTAATAACTAATATCCATCTTAGCAGTTTTTCTTGACTGTATTTGACAACTGCTATATTCTTGTTTTAGGACTGGCTAAAAAGAGACTTACATAGCTAAAGCAAGGTGTGAGAAAAAGTCCTGCTCATCTGTTGTCCAAACTAGAGAGGTTCATAAATATCACAAATGTCTCAATTTTCCAGTTTTAAAGCTTTTAAGAATCAGAGAAATGCAGCTCCTCTGTGTTTGGGAAAGGGATATATTTGATAAACACTTTTTCTTTAGCTTATGAAGGAAATGGACTGTACGTTATTACCTTTTTTCAAGATAAGAGTTTGGAGATTTACAAGGACAGCAGATGGAAATTTGTTTAGAAGGGATATAATTAAAGATCAAGAAAAGATTAACTCGGATTTAAATTGCTTTAATTAGTGAATATATTAATGCAAGAAGATGCTAAACACTGTTGCCACTTAGAAACTCTTGTAAAAGTCCAAGAGCTTCAGCCTACGAGTGGTCACGCTGAAATTTGATGCCTGGGCAGGTAATTCAAATGTATGACTGTCAAAATTATTTATAGAATTTTTGATTGCCAGATATTTTTATTATCTCCTACTCCAACACCTCTTAGGCCTTGACTCAGTAAAACTAGGAAAAAAAACAGGACTAGGAAAGGCAAAGAGCCTGGAGTATGTGCTTAAATCTAAGTGTGTACATAAGTCTTTACCTGAGTAGGGCTGGCTTGCTGAATTGTGGAAATTCAGAATCATCTGATTTGAGGTCTCTTAGTGCTGGTTAGGAAATTTTGAAAATTAGCCAAAGACTGATATTTCCATCTGCTTGTGGCACTCTGTCCCATGAACTTGAACTTAGACAGGCAGCTACTATGCTATTTTGTACCTTGATCATGTCTATAGATCAGAATATCACCTCTGTATTGAAGGTTTTCCATAAAAATATGGTGAAATAGGGAATGGTCCTGCATCCACAGAGGTCACTAGCAGAAGAGAAACTTCCCATCAACTTCAGTGATTCAAGATCATTCCAGATTTCATCCAAGAGAATGTCACATGGTATACTTCAAACAGAAAATAGACTCCTATATGCAGAAAGATGTCCCAAGACTTAGGGTGATACCTTTATATCAAAAAAACAATTGAAATGTCTAATTGATCAGTATCTTTTGACACTAGTTAGAAAGATAACTCTTGTTATCCAAGCTATTTTGTCAAATTTTAATGTAGTAGGCTGAGGAGTTCTATTTTATTTGTCCAATGTCAATATCCTGGTTTCCAAGTGTAAATTCAAAATTTTTCATTTTTTCATTTTTATTGACTTTTACTTTTGTTTAGATAATATTTGTTTCAAGTCTGGAATTCCATATTTATATAAGCTTATGTGGTTGAATTTTTGATAGATTTGCTTGTTTTCTTACAAAGGCACCTTGGTTGATGAGGGGAAAATAGCTTGATTGCTTCTATTTTTGCTCTAATGAGACATTTAAGGAAGAATATACCTATAGTTTATGATAATTTTGTAATGCATAAATGTGGATTTTTTGAGTAATGCTTCAGGACTTCATAATCAAATGATTTTTTTTTAATGATAAATAAATGACAGAGGGAAAAAAAAAATCCCTCATACCTTATCCTTTGTGTTAATGGAACGCTAATTTAATCATTCCAAACATATGGCACTTTTAAATTATGAATCTGAGATAATAGTTCTAAGTGCAATAAACTGTCATGTAAACTGTGATTAAGCACCATAATACTATGAACACCCACCTATTTTATTAGAAAGACACTTTTACAGCTCATGTTAGCTCAGCAAAATCTCCAAAGGTTAGCTCATGCTGGGGCCAGCCTATCATCTTAATATCCCAGGCTGCCTCTTGCCATGTGTTGGTCACTTCCACTGTCAATAGGGGCAAAGTCAGGATGAGAAGAACCTTTCCTTACCCCACAGCTGTAGGTGTTCAACTGCTTGTAGAACTATGCGAGACCTCTATTGTAGTGTCATGTTGTGGCAAGGCTTCACAAGCAACTAAATCCACACAAGGGAGGAGATAGCAAGCTCAGGAGGGCCGTGATGGGAATGAAGCACTGGAGATAGGAAGCTCTCAAATCGACTTTGCCACCAGGGAGATTGCAATAGAGAACTACACCCGTGGGCACTAAAGGAACCTCATGACTAAAGCCAGCACCTAAATTTCAAGCATCTAATTTTCAAGCACTGTAGAATTGACCCTTTTTTTTTTTTTTTAATCAACTTGAAGTAGCTTGTGTTAAAAAAACACCATTTTAAATCTCAAATCCCTAAAATTTTAGAACTGTAGAAAATATCATTTGCATGAGTTCACGAAAATGACTTAAGGAAAATATGGTACAATTTTTTATTTCCTTCTGTATTTTTTTCAAAATGACGTTTGGCTTTGGGGCTTAAGTATAGAGAGCCTTAAGTATAGAAAGCAGTTGGAGCTGCTAATCAGAAACAAAGCAACAAGCCAACCCTATGTGCCCAGAGCTATATTTTCAATGACAGTGATGTGATTCCAGGGAAGATGGTCCTTCCATACTTCCGACATGTATGAGTTTCTTTCACCATTAGATCAGTATAAAACCAAATTCTAGATTTTGCCTTTACTCTAAAACCACTAGTTTAATTACAGTTTAAGTAAGTTAGACGCATTGTAGAAAAGTTCCCTGATTGTCTTTTGTCACTTGGCCTCAGGCACAGCAGGCAAAACTGGAAGGGCCATGATGGTTTGACAGTCACGCTTGATAAATATCTCTGACAATCTTCTTTTTAGATTAATTTTTGAAACAAAATACTTTCTCAATTCAAACATTAAAGCTTGGTCTATCTCACCAGCATCCTTTTGAATATGCCAGTGATTCCTTAATGAAGCATAAGTTACTGATTATGAAACATGAAGAGATAAAACAAAATCTAAAATGAATAGCACACACCCTCTTAGAGTTGGGGAAGAACCAAAGTCTGATTACATTAATGGAGCACATAATCTTTTTACGGATGAGAAGAATAATTCATTGAAATTCTTTTGATTATAATTTAGTATATTTCTTTAATTAACCATATGGTTTGTAATTTTGTTAACTAAATGAAAATAGTGTCACAACCTGTAGTCCTGTGTGCATATCCATATGCACACCCTCAGATGTGCAGTACGTACTTAAACTGCCTCTTGATCATTCCCGGAGGTGGGAAATAGTGTCACTCGTACTTGAGAGGTTATCTTGCCTCCACCCGAAGTCATGCCACCAACCTCCTCCCATAAAGAGCCACTCTGTCTATCTGGGGAGACAGAGGAAGGAACGGCATAGGCAGAATCTCAGAGTTTCCCAGCTGCCAAGCCTAGCACTTCCTCAAGTGATAGATCCTTTCTGACAGTCTAGAAGTCTGATCCAGAAGGGGATTACCTGTCAAAGTCAATCTGAGAAACCCTTGATTTGCTGCTTCCTGAGCAGTTTTTAGAGTTACATCTAGGATGAATTTGACCCACTGTGCTTTGAACAGTACAAAGCACAAAGAGGTGTTTATCTTGGCTCAAATTTATAGATGCATTCTCATTATTATACTTAGTATGAGGTAACTCTCAAGCATTTCCATGCGTTAGATCTTAAAAGACAACTTCCTGCATGGGTCTTTTCCAGTGTTATTCTCAAGATTTGCCTAGAGAACAGGAGAAAGTGTGTGAAACTGGGCAGCCCCCCTGTAGCATAGTTCGGGTAGATCCAAGTGGGCTGTAATGGCTCAGCAAGCACATGGCAGATCATTTTGTTGCCAAGGACAGCTGTGTTTTGCTGGCAGATCTCTGCTATACCCATGCACTCTTACCCTTTGCATGCTTGCATCCTGTTCTGCAACAACTTCTTTGAGGAAAAGCAGAATCTCCATGAACTAAAGCCAGCTTCTACATCTACTTTATTCAGTTTAAGTTGAGCCCAAGTCAGTATGACTTACTCCTAGTTCTTTGCCAGTTTAAGCTCCCTCAGATCAATGTGAGTCAAGAAACGCTGAGCCTTCTCTGGTCAGAGCTCCAAGTGCTCCAAATGAATGACCTTAGAAAAACTGCAAAAGTGTAAATTTGATATCATGAAATGATCACTGACCCATCATCGTTTTTCTGTCCTTTATTTCCATCATTGCCTGTGAGACTTAATATTTGTTGACAGTAAAACTTGCCTATTAACTTGAAATCCTTGGGATCATATTCACTTCAAGGCAGCTTTACTGCTTCTCCTTGCCTCCCTGAGTATCTATAGCCTCTCCAGTTTTGAAGTTATCTAGAAATATCAGCAGACTTGAATTATTAATAATAAAATATTCACCAGTGGTAAGTATATATATTCATACCATATGCAGGGCTGCCATAGTAGTTTTTCATTTTAATTTTAGCTACTCAGTCACTTGGAAAGACTACTCTCTCTAAACTAAACAGGATATACTTATTTCACTGAAAAATTGCTTTCTGATTAAACCATTTTATAATGAAATATCCTGAAAGATTCATTTTCTGAAAAAACTAATATTGGTGTTCAGTGCACTTAAATTTTGCTTAAACTGAAATTTAAGTGCTTAGACCCCAAGTAAGTTCCAGATTGTGAGCAAAATTTCTCCCTTTATAGACACTGCCCAGGAGTTATATATATTCATTAAGCAACTCCTTAGCTCATCTGGGAATTCTGTGGGTATGCTGCTTGATTGGTACATGCCAGTTCAGAAGGTAGGAACACTGGATGTTGCACTGTGCGATCTAAATTTCCCTCTGAAAAGTGAAGTGCTACATTAAGTATACAGCGAAATTGTGTTGAGGAGATCCCACCCATAATATTTCGGATTTGTCAATGTACCTGGAATTAAAAAAAAAAAATAAAAAAACAGAAGTTCAACCATGATGCAAGTAAAGTCTAGGTATGCAAAGTGTATTTATTTATTTATTTATTTTTCCCTACTACAATCTTCAATCAGATTACATCCCCTAGAGTTATCCCTTGTCATGGGACTCCCGTTATTGACATAACTGATGCAGTGAAAGGAAGAGTAGGATAAACAGCTCTACTTTATAAATACATTACTGAGGAGTCTGAGTGAAAACTACGAAATGATACCAGGAAGAATTTCATTGCTTTCATTGTTACAGTCTTCGCTAAATAGACCAGCTACAGTTAAATATTTAACAAAAGTAATGCACTGAAAATGAAAAATCCATCAAAAGTAGGGTAGGAAGAGGTCATAGTGTACATATTTAATTTAGATTTTTTAAAATTAGTTCAGATAAGTATTAAAGTATTTAAAACAATGGCAGAAATAACCTCGATGCTACTGTCTTGAAAGAAGATGGAGAACCATGAGGCACTGAAAAATTAAATAAAGATAAATACAAATAGTCTATATAAAAAATAAAACATAATAAATTATAGATCAGCCAGTTCGTTTCAATTTCTAAGCAAAATTCTGCAACAACTAATCAAACAAATATTTCAGCAGTTCTATATACATATATGCATACACCTGAGTAAGATAACAATTCAGTCTTGAAGAAATTACCGTAAACAGGATGCAAAACGAGCTAGTCATCTGAAATCATAAATGACTTACTAATGAAAATATGAATTTGTACATAAGGAAAGAAATATTACACGAAGATTTTATAGAAAACCTTAGACACAAAACCTTAGACACAAAACTTAAGATTAAATTTTATTTGTTGTTTTTACTATTTCCCATATGATTGAAGAAACATGATACATAATAGTCCAGAGTTGCATAAAGGAGCTAGCTGGGGTAGAGTGGAGATGACCAGACCAAGCTGATTAACACTTCTGCTAGGAGGACAGGAATAATCATTTCTCCATATACAGAATAGGTAAAATAGGAAGCGATGAGGTTAAGCTACAAAAACAAGTTAGACATTAGCAAAACTTTATATGAAAGAATCATAAAGGATTCTGTGTGATGACCACCAAAGGATTCCATGTCATGTTTTAAACTAGTTAGATCAGTATCTGTCAAGAATTAGACAGTTATAGCTGATCCTCCCTTACAGCAGAGAAATGCAGTAGATGATAGATAAAATCACAGAAAAATAAATTCCCAATAGGTTATGATGGGATGAAAATGGCAGAAATATCTGAGTTCACATAGAAAAGATAAGTTTTTTTCAAGTATTTCAAAATCTATTAAAATCATAGTAATCTTTATTATGAAATCTGATCCCATAGGCCTCTGATATCCCCTTAATTTTTTTGTCAGTCTAAAAATTGGATGGTTGGTGAGAAGGAATACTTTTTGTATTGAGGATGAGAGGTATTCTCTAGTGTGCTCTGGGAGCCCAGGGAGAACAGAAAAGTTGGTAACATGGACACGGCACTGGAGATTTTCAACAGAATTGTTTGTGGGAATACAAGAAAGGCTTAGAGTACAGTGAGAAAAAAAAAACCTATAAACCAGGGATGGGTATATTGAGGAAAACAATGTATATGTCTGTGACAAAAGCATGCACACCTTGCATCCACAGGCCTAAATGCAGGAAGCTGCAGAGTGTGAGGTACTCCGAACTACCACTGATGCTCTCCAGTGTCTGTGTACCTGCAGGTTACAGCACTGAATCCAAAGTGAAAAAAGGGAGTGAGGAGGAAGTTCAGAAATTGAAAGGAACTCCTTTAAGCAGAACACCATTTTTTGGTCACAGCATGCTTCTGGATTTTTACTTACTGGCTTTTGCTAGACCAAGTATCAGGTAAGTATTATTGTTGCGAATGGAAACACTACTCAGATGTAGAAACGTGCAATAACATCCCCATAGTATCTCTAGCCTCGACCAGTAATTCTGGACACTGTGGTTTTCTTGGTAGAAGCTGAATTTCTGCTGATGTGTTTGTCGTTTGCTTGTAATTACCTATTCATCTGAATTAAAAGATTGATCAGTGCAGTCAACGATTGATACAAAACGACATAAAAGAGATACATTAATACTGAAATTTTATGTAAGCATTGTTCCAGAGGGAAAAGAACATATGCAACAGGAAAATTGAGAAGACATCTGTCACGGTAGTCAAGCCTCTATCAAGCTTGATAATGATTATGAATCCATTACCATTGATATATTGCATAAAGCTGTGGGAATAGAAAGCTTTTCACATTACACAGAGAGTAATCAACATCCAACAGAAGTAGTCCCATCACACACACACCTGCTGCGTGCCTCACATCAGAATATGTTATTTGCAAAGCTAAATGTTATTGGCATGACAGAAGGAGACAGACAAATAATGAGATTCACTTATGAGCTATTTCATTCCTCCGCTAATGAGGTTTTCAAGTAACAAAACAAGCATTTGGTAACTTGCATATATTCCTCAGAAAGTGTTGACATACATAATTTGATCAATATATTTCAAACATGGCTTGGTGATATTTCCATGTGGTTTCTTATGAAGAAAGTCCAACTGCTTGTAATAGAAGGGCATATTTCTTTCCTATATGGTTACAGTCATGTATTGCTCTTGTATCTGTATATCATTTTTATTAAAAAAGATTTCAAGTATGTGAGTATTATATATGCTCTAGAAACAAAAGGATTGCTTAAAATTAAACAGAAAATGCCTCTGTTCCAACCATTTATTTTCTAGAATTAATTAAAGTTCAACTATATTTACCATAATTAGGGAAGTATGTATGGAAGACAAGAAAACTTCTACTAGTAAATTAATTCCCATGAGAAAAAACATCATGCATCTCAGAATATATTTTTTTTCACTAAAACTAAATAATGTATGCATCTCAGGCAGATGATTTATGTATGTATTCTACAGTCTGTGTTTTTCAGTTTCAAAATTTGCCAAAATATGCTCACCCAGCATGAGATTATACACACACATATGCATAGGCACACTGACAGCATATTTCAGCATACACACACACACACACACACACACACA